>VZTT01011281.1:19516-41959 GCA_013400855.1 Buphagus erythrorhynchus | reverse complement strand
GAAACATGCATTTTCATGGTCTCTTCCTGTGGTGTTCCACACAAAGAGCAGTGCAATCTTTGGCTCAAGTTGTTTTGTAGTTGATTATCATCTTGTATTTATTTTTAATGTTGAAAAATATGCAGATTACATCATAGTATTGAAGTACCTAACTGTAACATAGCAGTTCGCTTCAAATTCAGAATGTTTACTGCTTCAGAATAATTTTGTGGCTGTTGGTACAGGCAATTCCAGAGACACTCCTATAAAAATCATGTATGACTTCTGTTAACATACAGCATTTAACTAGGATAAGCCCTTCTTTTTTAATAACACTATATAATATACTTATTGGTTTCTTCCCTCTAAATTTATTCTATAATGTGCATTAGATTTGAATGACGCTTGGGTTTTGCTGGTTTTCCCCTTAAAAATGTGTTTAATCATTGGCTGTTTCAGTATCTTCAGGTGTCAGGATATTGCTGGACTAGCTCCTAAATTTCAAACATAAATGTAATATTGGTATGTAGNCTTCTTTTTTAATAACACTATATAATATACTTATTGGTTTCTTCCCTCTAAATTTATTCTATAATGTGCATTAGATTTGAATGACGCTTGGGTTTTGCTGGTTTTCCCCTTAAAAATGTGTTTAATCATTGGCTGTTTCAGTATCTTCAGGTGTCAGGATATTGCTGGACTAGCTCCTAAATTTCAAACATAAATGTAATATTGGTATGTAGGATGTGCACAATGTGCTGCCTTTGCTTTGTACACCAGAGGAATCTTAAGTCCAGATTTAAATTTTTGTGGGATTATAAGCATTTCATTTTATAGCTAGAAAACTGAAACTCACACAATGGGACCTCAAGGGTGAGATGTCAAAATGGACTAAAATTTTCTCAGATTTTTAAAAAATGCTTTACCTTTTAATACTATTACATTGGTTTCTTTATACACTGACTCCTGTACTGTGCTGTTGCTTCATATCTCAAGTTCTCTTTCTCTTTGTATATGCTGGAACTTAACTGCAGTTTGAAAGCTCTTAAACTCCAGTGGACTAGGATGAAATAATTCTTTGCATGCAGAAATACATTCAGGGAAAATTTAAAGGATTTATTTTGTTTTTAAAGGCTATACTTGTAATAACAGACTTAGCATTTATGTTTAGTTTGCTGGCATGTTTATGCAAACTTTAAGAGAAAAGCTTAACTGCATCTTTTGTTGCTGCATAGTTTCAGCATGTAAATTGGTATTTACAGAAAAAACCATGGTGAGGGGATCAGAACACTTCTGTATTTGCACAGACTGGCATTTCAATTACTAACTCAGTTTTGCACATCGGTCTGACGGCTGATAAATGCTATTTCAATGGTAACATTTGTTTTCATTTGGGCTGAAGTAGTTTGCTTATGTGCATCTTATTTGTTGCAAGGAGAACTTATAATCAATGAGGCCCCAGCTAAAGAGATTGCTGCACAGTTCTAAGAGATAAAAAGAAAAATATGCATTCTGTGACACGTTGGCAAAAGCACAAATATTTTAAACTGTGATGATCTATAGTAATGGAGAGTGCTACCCTAGGATTAACGGGCTGCATAAATTGTGGGAAATATACTGCAATTTTTTTTTCAATTTGTACAGGTTCTGGAAGTGTTGCTTAAGATAAACATTGGACTGTTTTAGCACTCCAAAATATGAGGTTTTCTGTCCCTGTTGGAATAACTTTACAGTAAACAAAGAACATAACTGCATCAAAAACATCCCAGCTTCAAAAAAGTGTCTTAATGGTTTCAGTGGTGTCTTATTTTCTCTAATTACTGTCATTTCTGTATTGATCAGAGAGGATTAATTATTTACTACTGCAGAAATGTTCTTTCTAAGTAATTCTTCAGATTAAGTATTTATACGGATTCTGACATGCATTCTGTTGCTTAATATCATATATTTAATGTTAATTAACCCCTTGCATCTTGTATACTTGAGATGTGTGGAAAGATTGGCATATGGTGATCTCATCCAATGTGTAGTAAAGGTCAGTAGCTTGGACTGGGCAGGTACAAAATGTGTGCAGGGAATGTATGCTCACCAGTCCTTCCTTTGCCAAGGTCAGGGCAGTTTGAGGACAAAACTTTTTAGATCTTTTGATCACATGCTTCCAGCATCTGGAAATGTGGATGCCTGTCCCAGAACTGCAGTTGTAATGAATTAGTAATGTGGTCATTTATATTGATTGCAAACCAGTGGAAGCATCAGAAGCAAACCAAGGCAGATCTTGTCTTCCTTGAAAAGGAGAGATGCAATATGCAATGTATTTCTGGATATTTTAGGAAATAAAATTAAATTTGGTACCTTCAGGCTCTGCATCAAACATCAGTATGTCAGGAAGAAGAAGCTGGGAGAAGTATGAAATCTTTCTATGCAATTCTTGCACACAGCCCAGTGGTATAGAAGTGTGTTCATGGCACATTAAATACCTGTCATTAAACCACTGATGTCAAAAACTCAGAATTATTAATTAAGTCTCCCATTGAGGCATTTCAGATCATCAGAGAAGCTTTGGAGTTGAATGAACAGACAGGGACTCATGTTCCCAATGGAGACCAGTACTTAGCAGAAGTATTTACTTGCCTTTAGTTACAGAACACCAGATTAGAAGGGACCTCAAGGGTCATCTGGTCCAACGTTTCTTGACAAAAGCAGGGTCTAGACAAGATAGACCAGTACTCTGTCCAGCCAAATCTTGAAAGTGTCCCATACTGGGGAATCTACCACTTCATTCAGGAGACTATTCCAATGGATGATTGTTCTTACTGTGAAAAATGTTCCTTTTGGAATCTCCCCAGGATAAACTTGTACCCCATGCTCCTCACTTTTTCCCTGTGATTCTTTGTAAACAAGAAGTTTCCATCTTCTTTGCAGCCATCCTTTAAACCCTGGAATGTAGTGATAAGGTCAAGCCTAAGCCTTCTTTTCTCAAGGCTGGACAAGCCCAGTTTTCCCAACCTTTCTTCACGTGGCAGCTTTCCAGTCCTTTGATTATCTTTGTAGCTGTTCTTTGGGCCCTCTCCAGCTTGCCCACATCTTTTTTGGATAGCAGGCACCAAAACTGAACACGGTACTGCAGGTGTGGCCTGGCAGTGGCTGAGTGGAATGGGGTGATGACTTGTGTCTTGCCTCTGCTGGTGCTGCAGCCCAGCCTCCTGTTGCCTTGCTTTGCTGCAGCAGAGTGTTCACTCACATTGACCTTGTTGCACCCCAGGTCCCATTCCACAGATCTCTTCCCCAGCTGATTAGAGTCCAGCTGTGCTGCACACCTGGATTGGGTTTTTCCCAGGTATAAGGCCTTATGCTTGTCCATTTGAACTTCTTAAAGGCTCTTGTTAGCCCATTCTTTCAGCTTATCCAGCTCTATTCCTGCAGGGCGACTTTCCCTTCTGTTTGGCATCGTGGGCAAACTTCATCAGGGTTCATTTGATCCCATCATCCAGATGATGGATGATGAAAGTGTAAATAGTGTTGGTCTCAGTGTCAGTCCCTGGGCACCCTGCTTTGAGAAGGAGTGATTCCCCACCATGCTCTGGGCACAGTTGGTCAGTTCTCCATCCACCACAAGGACCACTTGTCCAGACCATAGCACCTCAGTTTCTCTAGGATGAGGCTATGGGACTCTGTACTGAAAGCTGTGGAAATATTCAAGTAGACAGCAGCCATTAGTTCTTCCCAACACGTTTGAAAGTGTGCAGAATTATACATACCACACCCTGCATGATGGATATACGTTAGAATGGAACAAAAAGAGTTAGAATTTCATGAAGGAAACATGAAATACATACATAGGATGTATTTTTTCTGAAGTGTGGCATTGAGAAGTTAAGAGAGTTAGTAGAATCACAGAAGGGATGGGACAATGATTTTACCCATTAAATTTACCTGTTGTAAATTTTACCTGTGATACTTGCAGGGATTGGCGTGCACACCAGGTGTAAGGCAAACAGCTCAGCTGCTATGCTGTATTACAGCAGTGTTCAGTAACCTGTGTGCAATCTATTCCCTCAGAACCTTATCCTTCTTGCTTGTATTATGTGTATAAATGCCTTCTTTAAACAGAGGTCTTATCTTGACTGCCAGCTATAGTTCTTGTGCTGTAGGTTTTGGTGGGTGATCAGGGAACTCTTCAGCCCTTTCAGACATGCCAGCTTTTAACAGCACTGACATTTTCAGAAAGAAGTGTAATCTTGTTGTCTGTAGTATATCAACATAGATTTGTTTTTTCTTATTGCAACAATAACAATAGATTGAAGATTTCTGCCGTTTAGAAATGAAGGTTGTGTCTTGTTTGCTTCACTGTGGAAGTCTGATTTTTATGTCTGATTTAAGATAATAAGCTGCAGGAGAAATGTTTCCTGTACATCACCTGTTTTTCTAAACGTGGTACTCACATCTGCAACCAATAGCAGACTCAGGTGCAGCTCTGACTGTATTTATGAAGGTTAGAAAGATACCAGAATAGTATCACAGGAGACTTAAGAATGTTCTCATCATGAAAGCAGGAAGGCTGATGCATATTTCTTAATAGCTCCTTTAATGGTAGCAACCCCCATATTGCAGTATGATCATCTCCACAGCAGGCCAGATGGGGTTTGCAGGAGGCACTGACTTTGCTAAGCAGATGTTTCAGAGCTATAGGTATATATTATTTCTCTGGGTGTTACTAAGTGAAATACATCAGTGTACTGCTTGACATGTTCTTAAATTGTATGATAATGCTTTTCCTGTCCTCTTCTCACAATAAGCTTTAGTGCCTGCCATAGCCTGTTCTGACTCGCAATTAATATATGTAGTGATTGCCTTATTAAAAGGATGAAATGTACAGAAATGAAAGGAAAAAAGGCATTTGGACAGAGCCATAGGTCTCTTCAGAAACTGCCTTCAAGACCTTGGGCAAGACACAAAGCTTCCCTTCCTTTTTTAGTCAGTGAAGGAGAGTGTGAATAAAGTAACTACTTGATTCACAGATGTACTGAAATAACAAAATGAAAGCAGTGGAGCTACTGTAGTGGGACTATAACAAAGGTTAGAATGCATTATTCTAATGTTTTTAAAATGTAAGGGTGTTGGTATATGGTTCTGATTCCTTTTATTTCTTTGTTGTGTGACTTGGGATTTGTATGTTGGGTGGTTATGGTCATTGGTAGAAATTTAAATGCTCAGTGATGAGTGGAGCCCTGTGTGCTGCTCCAACTTTCATTGCTGGGGTTTGCTGGAAGACAAGCAGGACGATGGATTATTTAAGGAGGAGGCATAACTTCAAAAGGCTCAGCAACAGATACTTCAGCTGCTGTTAGGATTTCAGAACAGCAATTCAGTATCTTCTTGGTTGACACTGGGGGCAGCTCTCTCTGCTTCCCACTTCTTGTTGAAGAAGTTGTAAGTGTGTGTAGACAGCACGGCCTACACTTTTTGAAGAGGTTGCTTTATTGTCCTAGAGGTTGCTCCTGGAGTGCAGCTCCAGTTACAGTAGAGATGAGTAGAAAACTAACAACATAGTACAAACCTGTAAATCTCACCCAGCAATAAATGACCATGTCTAATAATTAAAGATCAGGTACTGAAGGATAGGAATATCTCTTCCTTTTTAACTACAGTCTCGCATTGTTCATTTTTCCTTAAAGACATTCTGGTTGCAGCATGGCTATCTGCCATCTCTGTCTCAGAGATCCTTCTCTTTATGTTTTCCAGAGTGCTTTGTTCTTATTATAACATTCCTTTTACTGAAAGTTCAATGTGTGTGAAGGGAGAAAGGGAAACCCATTCCAGGGAGCTCAGTGAGTCCTCCCAGCAGGACTCAGCAAGCCACTGGCATCATGCAGGCTCTGCTGCTGCAGAGCTACAAGAGCACTCACAGCAAATGCATAATAATAAATATCCTCTGAAATATCTCCAGTTATACTACTGAGCAGTAAATCATTGTTTCTTTAAGTAGACGATATGTAGTTTTTTATAAAATAGGTTTTCTTACTGCATGTGAATTTATGCTATTATTAAATGTTCAGAGGAGATATGCCTATGCATTATAAAACAGGAAGAAATAAATACAGGGAATTACATTAGAAAAAACTAAATGGAGTAAGGACTGTTAAATATAGAGAAACTTTACAAGTTTAATAGTTTTCTGAATGTATTAAAAACAAGTATATTGTTGCAGTTGAGAAAGAAATTGCATCTGATCTGTTAATTTTGTAATGCTAAGAAGAAAAACTCAACATTTTGTTTATAAAATTTCAATTGACTTGAAGGTTATTTTATTTTATTTTTTTTAATATTCCTGTGTGTATAGACTGGTATGGGAAGAGGCCAAGATGATGAAGAAATAACAGTTCTGTATTATTCAGACAGACACACTTGTGAGTAGCTGTCTCTAGAGGTGGGGTCTCCACAAGTCCTGGCTGCAGCTGGACAGGACCAGCAGGTACTGCCTCCTGCCAGCCCAGTTCTCCCAGGGCTGCTGGTCACTGTGACACATTAGCCAAACGTGCTCCTCGAGCCACATGTGATGCTTTCTGGTGTTCAAGAACACATGGATTCATCCTGCTGATTATAAAAATCAGTTTGGTCAGAACAGCATAGTGTGGTGTATTTTTGGTACATCTGAGGGCAGCGTTACTTTCCTGTGAAAACCAAAACGAAAAGTTTTCCTCCTACCTGTAATTCTCATGTCAGTAGCTTGGATGAAGAGCAAATGAAATGCTACTTTTTGGTTTCTCTGCAACTTCAAAGGTGAAGATTTCTCTGGGTTTGGATGAGTTCTTTCTAGGTAAACACAGAACAGCTCAAAGAATACCTGCAGGTCTTTGAAAAGAGCAGTCAGACTGCAGATTTTTCAAGCTGATTGTTTATCACACACTACTCACTCTTCATCTCTAGCCTTGTTTTTTTCCCACTTCCATGCAGTTTCATTTGTATGCTCCATAAACACTACAAAAGTAAATAATGTAGTCCCTACATAGGATGAAAGTGAAAATATAGGTAAATATTTATGCTCAATAACATCTGAAAATAATGCTTTGAGGAGTATTTAAAAGCATATTTGGACTTGATTTTATTTCACTTAGGAGTTGGAAGAAATAGTTTGCTAATGGATTTTCTAAATGCTAAAAATAATTAATAAGGACCTCAGCTGAAGAGAATACATGAGAAAATAAGTGAAATGGAGTATCCCATTAATTGTCAAAATGGATCTATTAAAAAGTGTTTCTAAGTTTTCATTGTGTATTTTCTAGAAAGTAAATTAAATAGGCCTAAATTTTGAAGGCAGTTTTTGGTGGTTGTTTGCTTTGTTTTTTTTTTTTTAATTCAGTTAACTAACAACAGTATTATTGTAAGGTAGCTGTGCCACACACATACCTGCTTATTTTAGATGCTCTGTCCAGAGATTATTGCTGTGATGAGGTAAGGGAAAAAAACTTACTGCAAACTTTAGAGAGGGGTGAAAGAAAATCCCTACAAAACTGCCCCAAACCCCAGAGTATTCAGAAGTTTTATAGATTCTTCTCTCCATCATATTCACCCGATTATCTGTGTCCTTTGTCACTGTTCTTTGCTGGGCCTTAGTCTGGCTGAAGGAATGGGCCAGCAGAAATCTGACGAAAATCAGTGAGGACAGACGAGTTCTCTGTGTGTGATGGACTGACCTCTGGCAGATGTGCACAGCAGAACAAGGTGTGCTGGTCAGAAATGTTAACAGGCTGTGATGGAATATAAGGAAAGTACCTTTACGTAACCAAGCACTGGAACAGCTTGTCAAGGAGGTTGTGGAATCTTGCTCAGTAAAAGTTTGAGATGTTCTCAAGCAAATTCCTGAGCCTCCTGTTGAATGTCAAAGCTGTCCCTTTTTAAGCAGGAGTTTGGACTTCCCGACATTAATGATTTGGTCTCAAAATTCGGAATCACGAGTGCATTTTTATGGCATTAGCTACAGCTCTGTTTTGCCCAGAAAGCTATCAGTTTATTTTCACAGGTTGCATATATGTTCATTGTGACTCTAATTGCTTTTATAAACGATCAGCTTCCTTTCCTGTCCATAGGTTATGTGGAGAAGCTAAGTCAAAGGAATTAATTTGACCTTTTTTTTTTTTCCCCCACCCCATCATTATGTAGTTATTACCTATTGAGCATTTGCATGAGACCTCTCTCATGAGGCTCCTGCTATTGCATCCTTGTCCATTGTTCTGGGAGTGCTGGGAAATGAGCACAGGAGCTGGAGAGGCAATGGCTCTGCTAACTCAGGGAACTTTTCTGCAGGGTTTAGAAAGCCCCCTGAAATGAAGAGGCAAGCTCTGCATCAGTACTTGAGTGAAGACCTGTGTGCAGAGGAATTGCCTGGTGTTAGAATGACCTGTGCTGCTGAGCAATAAATAGCCGCTGTGTTTTGCACGCGCTGATGGTTTGTGGGTTTTTCTTTCTGCCTCTTCAGCTGCTTGGCTGTGTTCCCAAACAAGCAGAGCTGAGTAGTGGTGTCAGGGTGTGTGGATCACTGAGGCCAGGCTTTTGTAACAAAAGACAAGAAGTGGTCTATTTTAACCAGCTCTCAGCAGGGAAGGACAGTGCCTGCACGTTTATCTCCTTGAAAGCATGGAGGGAAAGCAAGGGACACAGCTGCAGAGCAAACATGAACCAGTGGAGTGAATGCTGCTGGTCCAGGGACATGCTGAGTGGAGGGGTGCAGGTCCTGTGCAGGAGAAGCAGGCTGTAAAATGTGTAGATGAGTATTTCACAAGCGGGCAAATTTTGCAGTGATCAAATATATTTTGAGTAGCCCAGTGAAGTAGTAAAATCTGGGGACAGACTGGCTTGAAACTAAGTAGTAAACAGAAGTAAATCAAAATAACTTTTGATTTTACAAGTGGGAAAACTCTGGGAAAGAAATAATCATTCCTTTGAAAATGGGTTTTTAGTTTCTTTAACCAGCCTTCTATCTTGTCTTCTTCTTAAGCCTCCAGTTAAGTGTTACTAAATATATGTCCAGCCACTAAACTTTTTTTGAGTGAATAGTACAGTCTGATATATATATATATGTATTTTTTTTTTTTTTTAATGTAACTCTTCTGCAATTTCTTGGTAGTTTTGGTAGTACAGATCAGGAAGCCAGGACTCTTCTTTCATAAATTTGTTGCTGCTGGATTATGGATTTAACCCTTTAGAAGCTGTGGGAATAAGACACACAGCTACAGGGTCCCTCTCATGGTAGGAAAGAGAGAAGATGAGTTTTTTCTAAAACTCACTGCTTAAGTACAGTCTCTCACATCTCCAAAGACAGGATAAAGCTGATTGGTGCAGGGAGAGTATACCTCTTTCCCATGCTTCTCACACGTACCAACAGGTGTGTTATCATGTTATTAATTCTGCTGTTACGTTTACATTAGATAAAGTGGCTGGCTTTGGGAACGAACCCTGGCTAAGCCTGAGAAAACTCGGACTGGAAAAACTCTCACAAGAGGGTTTTCTGAGCCTATGGCTACATAAATTTGCTTTTTGTATAAAAAGCTTTATAAGACAGAAGAGAGGCCAGCTTTTCCTTTATGCTACTTTCCTAGCTGATTTATATGTAACTTCAGTTGAGTTAAGGGATGTGAACAGTGAATCTTAGATCCTAATGAAGTTATTTGACTAATGCAATGTCTATCTTAGTTACACTTTCTGCTGAATTTATTTGTGGCCTTATACATTTATTTAGATCTTATTCATGCAAAGAAGCTTTCAGATGAGGGTTCAGAATTGAGTCAGTGAGAGTCCTCATGTGAATATAGATATATTTAAGAGGTACAGAATTATCACAGTGTGTGTTCTATGTTCCTAAAGTGGCATTTAAGGGGCATACAGATAATGTCTGGATTTCATGGGACTTCTCACTTCAAGATTCCTAAGTTAACCTGTATCATGGTGCTTTTTTGTGCAGAGTACCCTGGTGCTGTGCAGTCAAAACCCATCTGTGCCCTCAGCAGCAGTGTTGAACCTGCCCAGATGGTGCTGCAGGGTTCCAGAGCAGCAGATGCTCTGTGGCCATGGGTGTGCAGGAGGATGTGCTGGTGCAGAGAGCAGTGGCTCTAGCCTGCAGGTCCCTGTGTCCCTGTGTCACTGCACATGAGGCTGCTGCCAGCTCCTGACCTCTGTTAGGGATGTCTGCAATGAATCTTGGGGTCAGGAATGCACATCTGCAGGTCTGGCTGGCTGAAGTTGAATCTCACCTGTAAAATAGGTCTAAACCCATCTAAACAAGCTCAAAAGAAGCTTGGAAGACTTTCAGCTCAACACACTGGTGTTTTGGGAAACTTCCCTCTAGCATGAAGGAGCTCCTTGGATGTTTGCTGTTTCTGAGTATGTGGTACAGAATTCTGCTCTGTTTTCAGTCATGTCTGCAGCTCCTAGGAAAGGATCATTATGGAGTGCTTAACCATTAAAATATATGCCTGACTCCTTTTTTTGTTTTTTACCAAGTTTTGCATCCTAAAAATTTGAAAGTTCAGTCATGTGCAGTGGGAAAAATTGACTTCTAAATTGACCTACCCTAATAACAAAGACTTGGTCCAGACTTTTCAAAAGGAAAAGGAAAAAAAATATTTTGAGTAGTGGAAATAAAATTTAGGCATTCTGGATGATTTCCAAAACCTACCTTTGTATATTGACTGACTTGGAACTGTTATTATTGTCAGCTGTTGACATAAGTGTCAACTGACATTGTAGATTTCAGAAAATGTTATCTGGGTTGCTGCCTGGTGTTCATAGGGTAGGTTGTTTTTGCATATTGTTTTTAAGTGTTCCTTTCATAGGAAGACTGATAGTTCATGTGAATTGCTCAAATATGAAACCAAATACAAAAACTGTTTTAAAATACCAACTCTGCAAAAATTCCAGACAAGTCAGTGATTTTGGCATGTAGCATTTTGTTAGGATATTACGCTAAACCAGCAAGTTTGAACTGAGTATCACTTGCCTGCAGACATGCACTTCTATTATGGACTGATACAATTGTCTGACATTTCATTAAATATTGATTGGTATTAGTTTATTGCTTTTATTTCATGAGGAATAATTTAATTTCTGGAAAAGTGAGTTTTTAAAATATTTTGCATAAAAATTCTGTTATTACTGGAAGAAGCCATAGTTGTTGAGAAATGTGGAGTTGAAAGATCTCCATTATGTAATTGTTCCATTAAAATAAGGGCAGGTCCTACTATTTACTTGCCATTTAAACCCTAGTTAGAATAAAATGTATTGTGTCAAGTCGTTCAGATGCCTTGACATTAATTTATCATTAAGGCAAACAACTCCTTTGCATCATGGGAACAGTCTTGGAGAATATATATGCTTGAAGTCTGGGGCAGGCTGGGAAGCTTTGAAGTGTATTTCCAGGGCCAGTTTTACTTTTTTCCCCCTCCCATTGTTGTGGGTTTTTTCCTCTCATTGTTTCTAATCAAACATAAAGAAAATAGTTCATTAATGGATATCATGCTGAAATAGGGGATCTTAACCCCACTAATTCAATGGCTGGGCGTTACATGAAATAACTGCACTTCTCACTGTGATTTGTTCTGCAGCCTTGAATAAATCACAAACCTTGCACAGTTCCTGCTCTTTTTAATATTTTTTTTACATTAAAACTCTTGATGAGGAGGGAAAGAGGGCTGTATGCTAAAATGCTGGGTGGTCATTAGAAATTGTAGGTGTGCCAGGTAAACAGCCTGCCTCTAAAAACGCTGATGGAAACCAGCCCTGCCATCTTCTCAGGCAGGTGAGAACAGGAGTGAGTTCAACCAGCTGGCATTTACAGCTCCTCAGGGGCTGCAGTGACCTGGGAGCTCAGTGAGTAGTTCCACCCTCAGCTCACCAGAGATTTGTGCTCCTGAGAGTGAAGCTGCCAGCAGATCATGTGCTGGTTAGTTTAGAACTCAGGGCAGTGGGAGCAGGCAGAGTCTGGAGGCTGGACCCAGCCCTGGAACAGTTTAATCTGTTCCAGTCTTCCCCTGGACTTCAAACCTGTGAGTGCTCTGCCTGGAGATGCTGCAGACCTGCAAACCTCAATGCCTAAATCCACAGGCAGCAAACTGATGAAGAGGTGACAGTATTGAAGTAAATGCAATCCAAATATTAATACTAATATAACTTGGTTATATTTTTGTTGTTTAAAAAGCTTCCCTGAACATTGATCATGCAAAGGCAGAATGCTAGGTCAGGAACTAACTGGCTATTTTTAGGAACACTGGTAGAGATTTTTTGTCTTCCCTTTCCCAGAAAGCCAATATTAACACACTGTTCCCCAAACCCAGAGACCTTTCAGGGTTAAGATTTCAATGCTGGTGGTGGATCAATGAAAGTTAAGTCATGGCCTAACACAAATGACACTTTCAGGAGCTCTGCCTTTGAACAGAAGAAAAAAATTGAAGTAATCCTCATGTAACTGCCATGGAATAATTCACTAAAACAATTTTAGCGGTACTTGGAGCGACTCAGTAAATCAGACTTCACAAGAGCAAACTGATTAGATGAATCACTGACTCTACAGATGCATTGGAATAGAATGTCATGTGGTTTTATTTTTAAAATGGGAACATTTAAATGAACATGTGCAGACCTAAGTTCCTAGATAATAACCTCTGTTTCAGATGTGTAGTTCAGCAGCTTTCCATGTGAACATTTTTCAGACTGGGTAATTCTCCAAGTATTGTGCCCCTTAATTTGGGAGGGGATGCTTGGGGGGGGCTCATGCTGTGGGTTTGGAAAGGCTGACAGCCTCTGCAGTCCATGCCAGCAGAGGATGCAGAAACACTTGCCTGCTGTTGCTGAAGTCCAAGTTTTAGGTATGTGAAATCAGCAGTCCTGTTCATGCTGGTAACCTGTCTGTAGGTGTGATGCTGTATTGAAGATTGAACTCTAAACTTTTCCAGACTGAATAATGTTAATTGCTCTTTGTAACTAAGTGTCATTTCTAGACACCTTGAGGTAAGCACATGCTGATGAATCAGCAGTTGAAATCAAGACTAGACTGATGAACAGCAGTCTTGGAAAGCTCAACAGTGAGGACAGAGTCTGGGAGAGATTCTGATCTCTGTGATATGCAGAATGTGAAGATAGGTAACTGAGAGATACAGAAAAGGAAACCAGGGCTTCTGCATTGTCTGGAGAAAATAGCATGCCAGCTGGTTAAGAGAAGAAGCAAGAAAATGTTCCTTTTTTCATTTGCTGAAAAGCATTTAAGAATTGGAGGTTTTCTTTTTTTGTTTTGTTTCCCCCCCCCCCATCTCTTTTATTATCATATAACCTTGTTGCATATCTTCTGATTAAATTTATTATTTTTATCTTGAGCTAGAGGGTGAGGTGTGTGGGCAGGTGGCTATGTGGGTTGCTTTGCTTTGTTTCTGACTGAATGGCAGAGCATTTCTTAGCCAGGGATTTGGCTGAGCTATTTTGCAGCTCCGTGAAATGGGGCTTCAGTAGAGGCCAGAGCTAGTCACCAACCTTCCAGTGCATGTCCAGAGGAAATCAGGGATAGATTTCATTTCAGGTACCTAAAGGCTGGACTGATAGAACCCAAAAAAGCAAGATGATGTCCCTGTAGCAAATAGTAACTAAAAAGGCTGTCTTACGTGTGCTAGCAGGATTCTGGGTTCTGTGCTTGAACCCCATGTGTCACTGTGCAAGTGTCTATTCTGCTTTGTTAGCTTGGGTTGTTGGCTATGTTTGAAGTAAATATTACCTGTACCACTGATTAACAGTGGGCTGTTCTTGGAACTCATCTTTAAATATATTTTTATTGAACACAATGTTCAATAAAAATATATTTACTAATATATTTACTGCTTCATCAACACAATTTTATTCCACACAGCTGAAAGTGTATGAACAACAAGCCACTTCACAAATCCAAACCAGATGTGTATAAGACATTCTGCTTTTCAATGTATGGTAATTCAAATGTTCTGCCTGGAAAAAATTACTTTATTGAAACCAATCAGAGAAAAAATATTTACACGGGAAACGTCGTGTGCTCTTTAAAAGACATAAATGACAATGATTGCTGCAGAATGTTGTCAGAAATAAATGTGTCATTTGTTTACAGTCCATCACCATTAGAGTGAGTTATTTCAAGATTGTACTTCTTGGAAAAGAAGTTTCTTAAAATACTTATGTAATTTTTTTTTTTTAATATAGAAGGGAAGAAAGAATACAGAGGCAGGTCTTGTAGTAGAAAGACTTTGCCTCACAAAATACTTCAGACTACATCATCTTTGATATATTAAATGAGCATAAGTAGATGTAATTCAAAGTATTTTTTCATAGTAATTTCCTCACACTACTCTGTGCCCTGGTAATTATTTTGGCTAGTTGCTTTTCCAGATGCTTCCAAACAGAATGGTTGGAAAACCTGATGTTGTACGAGTATCCTAAAGTGGTTTTGGGGCATAATGGGACAAGAGGTGCTCATGTGCACACTGACACAGAGCTTCTGTCTCTGTCAAAGAGCACTTTGGTTTGAACCTTTTGGTTGGAGGATGTGGGGTTGTTTTTATATTTTAGACACAGTTTGTCATTACATTAAATTCAAATTTTAAAAGAAGTCAGACCTGAAGACGGGTTGGATTTATAATTTGAAGTTCTGTGTTGCCTTTTTGGCCTCTGCTTGCCCTCACTTGCTGCACACCTAAGCCAGGTCAAGTATTTTAAAGAGGTAATATGCAATAGCACTATTTATGATCAGAATTATCATGCTTGCTTTCTTCAAAAGGTGAGTGATAGGATATCTCTTCAGGATATTTTCTTCTTGACATATTTCATTTAAATTTCATATTGAAGACACAGGTCCTTGGAGGTTTTCTAGACTTCTCAACACAAAGCCTTGAGCAACTCAAATCTGAATTCAGTGTTTGACCCAGCTTTGAGAAGGATGATGGCCTAGCTAACCTCCCAAGGTCCCTTCCAACTTGGATTCTGTGGCTTTGTGATTTAGAATGAGAAATAGCTGATTCATTACATTTGCACTTTATAAGCTGCTGACTGCATCTAAATTTGGTGTTTTGGGTGCACATCCTCATTTGTGAAAGCCTTGGTCAAAATGAAAATTAAATTTGAGACAGTGGATGTAGAATGGTTCAAGCAGACTTGGTTTATTTCCTGGCTCTGCTGTAAACAGTGTGTGTCCCATCCAGTGGATCTCTTTGTTTCTTTGTGGCTTACTTGTACTTCTGTTAAAGGTTAATAATGATCCTTTTCTTTTTTATTTTGCTTTAGATTACTTTTTTTCAGGACAAGGTTTGTCTCTATGTACTTTCTTGAAGAAAGGGAAACAAAGCCCCAGACAGCTCCTTTTGTTGTGATTTCATATTGCTTGTGCTGAGGGTTGCCAGGAGCCACTGTTAGTGCTGTGCCTGTTCAAAAGTGATGCTGTTTGAGTGAAGTGGGTGCTTCTGGAACACTGCTCTTCAAAAATAGGCTGCACTTTCCTCTCCCCTGCCCCTGCTTTGTGGGGTTTTTTCTATGCCTTTGGGATGGCAGAAGTTTAGTTTCGAGTTTGGAGGGATAAAGCCTCTGTAAAAGATGTGTTCAAAGATCATATTTTATCTTTACCATTTTGAAGCCTTTCCATAGAACTGGGGCAAAGTGAGGATGGAGAAGGCAGAAAAACGATGGTGTTTATGTTCATACTTTTCTAAATGGACTTGGGCTGAATACAGGAATTTTTCTTTTTTCCATTCCTTTCGTAGTTCTGTAGTATCAATCAATGAGGCCAAAGAGCTGCCATGACACAGAACTTTATTCAAGATGCTTTTCCCCCACTGAGTATCTAATAAAACTTGCATCTAGTGGAAAAAAACTTTCTGTAGTGCTAACCTTAGAGGAGGTTTGCATCCTCTGCCTAAACTGGAACAAGTTGAGAATCTTAACTGCCATCAACAGTATTTTACAAACATTGCTTGAATATGATACTTCAGATCATAGTAAATAACACAGAGAATATTCTATCTGTGATGAACATTGGATCTTAAAATGTTTCGTATCATTAAAAAGATTTAAGATCAGTAACTAATGTGCTGAAGCCTTTAACATCCCATGCTTGTTGCTGGGTTTGAAAATAAGGAAGTATCTCTGCTGTTTCTTCTAGCGCCTCGGTCAAAGTGAACTCCTACTTGTTGAAATACCAATGTTGCCAGAGGTACCCAGAGCTCCAGGGGGAGGGAGCTGTTCTATATTAGAGTTTTAAAATACTTGCTGAAGCATAGAATAATTTCTTAGTCTTTTTCATGTTATAGCCTCTCCCCAGATAAAAGTGAAATGAGATGCCAAACTTGTTTACCAGCAAACCACCCCATAAATCTTACACCAAACAACCGATACATTTATAAACAAGCTAGGCAGAGTGCATCTATGCCACATGCATGCATACATGTACAGGACTGCATTTGGATTGAAAACCAGGTGGATGATGAGATTATCCAATTAATGACGTCATTTTATCAAGCACAAATCCTGCACATAAACGTCAGAAGTTATCCCTGGTGGCACCTGCCTGGTTCCATGAACAGTCAGACACAGATGGGAGCACTCACCAGTGTACATTTGTTTCACTGCTGCCAGCAGCCCAGGTGTATGGTTAGCCCTGGCCTGTGTCCTGGTGCCACTGAACAGTGTTTGTGTGTGTACACACTCCTGAACACCACAGGTACATGGGGAGGAGACTCAGTCATGAACCCAAAGCAGTGAAGTGTGTCTGCACAATTAGACACCCTGTTCACATCGAGATTGGGAAGTGCATGTCTGCCAGCTAGCCCACATCAAAGCAGTATGGAAACAGTGGAATTAAAGGCTGAGGAGGGGGAGAAGTTTGTAAGTCCTTTTGTGGGTCTGCAGGAAAAAATAAAGGGATGTGGCGGGGGGAAGTTGTTGTTTGTTTTGGTGCTGTTATTTTTCTCAAAATCATTGCTATGTCATAATTATGACCACTGTACTAAAAGCCTAGATGTTTGCAATGACTGCGTATCTAATTCTTCAGCCATGAAGCCTTTATTGAAAGCCATCTGTAAGGAAACTTGAATAACAATCAGAGAGGAAGGTTACCTTAATAGTTCTGTAGTTTGTGACCCTTTACACGGCGTGTTTTTTCTTAAAACTCAGGAGACAAATTTCCTAGGCTTAAATCTCCATTTCCTGCATTTTGTGAAGTACTCTGCATAGCTCTGATGATAGACAAATAATATCAAATATAGCTCACAGCAATATGGAGAATATTAACATCTACGAAGTGAGACTTCTAACTGTTCCTGGTTTTAGGGCAGATTCTGTCCTGGTTTTTGCTATACTGTGAATTTTAGGATAGCTCAGAACACTAAACCCTCAGCCCTTGGAAGTTCTCCCTATGTAAAATGTGTCCCAGATATGAAAACTAAAAAAAATTACAGATCCTTAGATTTCTTCTGGCATTTCAAGGAATGTTCAAAGTGCACAGCTTTTGAAATAATGCCGTAATCTGAATTGCTTCCTGATGTGCTCCCAGTGTATTCATCTGTCTAATTCTGTAAAGAGATGAGAGGGTCCCACTCTGTACATTCTGCCTCCAGTGCTGAAGGGGGAGGGAAGGAAATAGAAAAGATGGTCACTGGAGTTATTAAGTTCTGTGGAGGTGGACATAGGGTGGAGCTTCAGTTCTTAATTACAATTCATTAAAAATTAAGCTTTACCCTGAGAGAGAGGGAGATGTGAAGTGTAGAATCCTTCCTGAATCCTAAAATAGGGCAGCAAAAACTTGCACACAAAAGCAAAATCTTCATAGGAGTGAAGTTGAGTTTCTTTCAAAATGTCATGAACACGGCTGCAGCCGTTGGAAAGCTGAATTTCAGACAAAGTTTTATAAATGTACAAGCTCCCAGCTGTTTGCGTGGTTGTTCTCTACCCCCGAGGTCGTGTGTGTGTTTGATAATGCTGTGGTGAAATGAGAGCCTGGAGAATGGCCAGGACAGCCCTGCACTGCACGGCTGCAGTGGAAGGGCACTGCAGTCTGCGGGTGTGCACTGGGGCTTCTCAGAACCACACCTCATGGTGCACCTGCAGTTGTGTTGGCATGGAAAAATGCAGCATCAGAGATCTGTTTATCTTCTGAAACAATCATTAGCAGCACTAATTGGCCACGTTACGATAATTATGGGTACAAGACATGGATTTGTGGACGTGTGAGTGTTTCTTGGAACATCCCAAATATTAGCACTATTCAGGTATTGATCTGAGTAGCCATGGTGTGTGGAACAGATCTGTGGGCTTGTCTGATACCAGCTGAGACTTTATCCAGCCATAGTGGGTGTCTGAAAGTCCTGATTTGCTTCCACACTGGCTTTTGGTGATTCTGTTTTTCATTTCCAATAGTCAGTTCAGGTGTAGTATAGATCTCCGTACTCAAAAGCCATTTCCTTCTGATTTGAACTTTGATATACCATGAAAACATGCTGAGATTTTCAGCACAATCCATATCTGGAGTGTGCTCAGAGATAAGCCTGCCAGCCTTATGATTAAGTGTGTGGCAGGGTGTGCTGCTGCCTTTGTTTGATGCTGAGCTCCAGCAGCTCATCTGCACCTACAAGGTGAGCAGAACTGATGTGCTCTGTGTCTTGCTTTGCCATCGAGTTGCCACCTCAAACAAACTCTGCGTGCACTGAGCGTGCCAGTGGGAAGTTGGGTAATAAAGACTCAAGATGTTCGTTCTGTCTTTGAAGTCCTTGTCATCTAGTGGGAAGAGAATTAGCTAGCAGAAAGTATCATCTTGCATGTTTGACATTACTAAGGCAGTAGCATAAGAAAATATATAAATCTTCTGAATAACCATGAAGCATGCTCAACGGGAGAAAATAGCAAGAAAATAGAGTAGCTGGCAAATGGAGAGATACAAGCTGCCAAAAGGGATGTGAAGCATTAATTCTACTATCTCTGCACTGATTTTTTTTTTTTTTAATTATATTTATTTTTAGAGCCACCAGATGCCAACCTTATTGCTTATGCAAAACAGATAGTCTGAAAATTGTTCTAGCTTGTTCTAGCTCACTCCAGCTTCCAGTGCCCCACAGAGGCTGTTGCAGCAAAAATGAGATCAGCTTCAGGGAAAGAAATTCTGACTCTCTCCTCCTAGATGTGGGCGTGTGTCTTTCTTATGTGTGCCAGTGCCTATTCAGGAGGGCTGGCATGGGATCTGTTTAAATTACCTTTTCATTTATGAAGCTTTTCCATGTGCAAAAGATGGCTAATTCAGCCTAACCATGACTGAAGCCAAAGATTCCCAGTTTCTCTGCGTGGTAGAGATTTTCTGATTATGTGCTTTCCCCTGCCCCCAAGTTTTCCATGCTTTTGCTCAGGTTTTAATTAGGTCCAAGCCATCACACATCTTCCACTGCTTTTTAGAGCAGTCAGTCTAAATTTACTTTTGGCAAAAGCAAATTGAAAGCTGAAGCAATGCAAAAATAACCCTTTAAAAGAAAAAGAAAATTTAAAATCCCAGTTTCAAAATTAACTACCTTGTAATTTCAATCTGAATGAGTACTTCCAAACCAGGCTTAGATGTTGTTGACTTTCCCCTTCTTAAGAAGTGATGTCAGTAACCCTGGTTTAATATTGGTCTAATTGGAGAAGAAGCAGTGGTATGATTATACCCCAGTTTAAAGGAGATTAATTAAGAGTTTCAACTGATTTGTGAAATGGATATAATATATAAATAAATACTGGATTATTAACTACATACCTGCTGTTTATGAACTTAAAGTACCCCACTGTTTAATGAGTGACACTTCTTCAGCCTTGAATTCATCCAAATTACATCTCAGCTATGTACAATGTAGTCTTAGATAGAGATAGATATTAGGTGTTTTTTGTAATTCTCAGTGTTTTTCCTGNTTGGAGAAATTATGCTTTAGCTCCTGATTGGTTGATTAATTGATTTATTCTTCCTTCTTTTTTTTTTATTCAGGCTCTCATTTCACTTCCTTTCCTGCTATCCTTGGTCAGAACTTGAACCAATAAAGCAGTCTTTGCTCTGGGAAGATTTACTTAGGACAACAGTAGGGTAGATTGTAAAGGAAGTTATGTTTTCTTAGGAATGGCTTAGAAGCAAATATATCTCAATGTGAGCAGACAGTTGTGTCTTGGCTCTCCCAGTTAAGCACTGAATTTGAACCTAGATAAACTGGGTGAACTATTTGTGTCAAGAACCACTGTCTGATCCACTTTACCCATTATTAAAAGCCTCACGTATTTAAGTATATATGTACATATTGCTGTGACCTGGGCAACATTACATGAGAATAATTTAAAAGGCAACATGACTGGAGAAACAAAGTCAAAAGTTAACCATTCATTGAAAGAGGAGGGTGCAAAATACTGTAAAGAGTATTTCTGCCTGGACTTCTCTCCACAAACCTGGAACGGGATGCTGTTAGAAGAATTGATCAGTGATAAGGTTCATCTTCTGTGAACTGCTGACAATGATTACTGAAGCATTTTGCAACTAGCTTATCTGATTTATCAGCTGATTTTTTTCTTGGTCTTTTCCATCCTTCCAAGAGTAGCAGTTGTGCTTTCCAGAGGATATTACTAGGAATTTTGCTGCTGCTGCCAAAGATCTTCTGGCACGAAATTGCTGTCTGAGTCAGCTTTGTAACATGACAAATTCAGAGGCAGCTGCAGTAGTGATAAGTTTGCTGCCTAGTGGGCAGCTTCTGAGTAGACAATAAATCTCCTACTAGTTATAAAATGTCATTAAAAATGGCCTAACACAAAAATGATTGGGAAATACTGTGCTTATTATTCTGGTTAGCGGGTTGAAAGATGTAAAAGTGGTCTAAGTTAGAACAGTTATTCAGTTGTTGTATACAGCAGCTTTAAAAATTAGAAGTCATCAAAAGAGGATAATGTAGTTTTCCTGTTATCTTTTCTCACCCAGTTGTTAATTGTTCATATTGTATTCTCATATTTCAGTGATCACATCTGTTGCTTGGATCTGTTTTTCTCCAGTGTGGTAGCACTAGGCAGTGTATATGATGCATTTTCTAATGGAGAGATTTTACAGTGGAATTAGGCTGCCATTGGAGGTGCTCAGTGTTGCATTTCCAGAGCTGGACTTTTGTGGTTGTTGTTTTGTAGTTCTATTAGGATTATTAATGCTGCAGTTTGTGAGTTAAACTACTGGTTTAATTGGCTTTTTCTTTCCTGTACTAGTATCTTCAGTCAACCAGAGCCAGCAGTCCCACTTTTTATGTCTAATTATGTTCCATTTCTGTGCCCCAGCCTACATTTAATTTGCACAGAAGTGGAAATGAAGTTGTCAGTGACATCTCACAATGACTCTCCTCCCCCTTGCTTGAGCTGTATCAGATGCCAGCACTGCTGATTTGTTGAACCTCAAGCTGTTTGTTTAGCACTGCAAAGCTGGCTGCTTTGCCACCATCAGACCGGGACCGTGAGGTGCTTGTGACATTGCCCAAATTTCTCAGGGGTAAAGGTAGGAGATATTTCAGTTTCAATTATGTATTGGCTTAATCTAATGAAATAAGGATGGAACTTCAGTATGTGAAATTTCATGTTCTCTGCTAGCTAACACTGGTAGATAACCTAGGTTAATGTGGATTTGATTCAGGAGTCTAGGAAAGCTAAGGAACCCTTCTGTTTTCTATTTCAAGGCTAATTTTGTTGCAAGATGAATGCTGCAATTGTGCTTAGTCTGTATTATCTAAATCAATTAATTGCAGAGTGGAGAGGACTGAAGGGTGAGAATGCATCTTAATGTTTCCCAGGGCAAGAAGAAAAGCTGCTACAGATGTTTCATTCTTCTCCTTTCCTAATGTGAAATAGGGGAAAATAGCGAATATCATAAAATATTGCCACAGTGCAGATTTGTTGATGCTATTTTAACATCACCTTTATCCTTTTTGACATTCAGGTAGTGGTGGCTTTGTTCTGTCATGCTGTTCTTGTTGTAACTTGAAGTGGGAAGGAAGATTGAGGCTTGTGTAGCATTGAATTTACACTGCTAGAAGCCCACCCTGCATGCAGACTCTGTGTTTTGTGAGTTTGTCCAGCATTTGAGGGGAAAACTGACCATTGAATTTATTTTTCCCTCAATTACACTGCTTTCTCAGATACCTAAAATTAGTGGGTTGGTAGGTTTTCTGCATTGCTTTGGTTGGTTTGGTTTTTTGTAAGTTTGAATTTAAAAGAATATGTGTTAATTTTCCTATAAAAACTTTAAAGGTGGGAAGGCAAAGCATAAGACCTAAAAAGTCTGTTCAGTCATTATTGAGTAGAAAATTAACCTGAGTGTTTTTGAGAACTTGAAAATTCCAGTTATTCTAGTTCTCAGGGATGTTTTTTTCTTCATGATTTTCAGTGGAGTTAAGTAATTACTGGAATGTTTCTAATCATAGCTTTCACAACTATTTT
>VZTT01011281.1:6070-18063 GCA_013400855.1 Buphagus erythrorhynchus | reverse complement strand
TTGTGTTAAACTGAAGATCAGAGGGGGATGCAACTAAATAGAAAAAAAAATCATGTTTATATTATTGTGTGGAATATTGTGGAATATTTGTACAGATGTTAGGATATTAGACATACCTTCGACATCTCTGGTCAAACTCAGCCCAACTTGGGTTTTGTTGACCCCAGCTGGATTTCTGAAGCTGTAGTAGTCCACCCAGAACCTCATTATCCATCTCTTCCTTGCTGCATTTGACTGACTCTTAGCTGTGCTGAAGCAGTGTGTGTGTAAATTAAAAAGCTGTATGTGATTTACCTAATTACTGGCATTGGAAAATGAGGGCCAATAAAGCTGAACAGTTTGTTGTTGTGTGCTGGTAGTAAAGACAAGGGGATTTGCAGTGTGTCAACTTGTGACAGTGCCACGTCAAAAACAGATGGAAATTGTTCTCCTTAACAGAGAAAGAGAATAAGAGAAGTCCTGAGAGGTAATCCATACACGAGGACAGAGNAGAAATAAAGTGAGGAAATGAGATTTAAAAAAGAAATCTAATCTAATCTAGAATAAATGAGTTTCTAGAATAATCTAGAATTCTAGTAATCTAGAATATATGAGTTTCTTTTGGGAAAGGAAATGTGGAGAATAATGTCAATGTTTCATAGTCTGATTTTGCATGTCCACACAACAAGAATGTCAGAATTATAAATGAAATAATGAATAAATTTTAGATTGCGTGCCTTGGAAATATGCAGAAGCTTAGAGTTAAAATAGCTTTTCTTATTTCCCTTATTTCTAGTCAATGTATTGTTTGACCTATTTCAGTTCCTTGGAGAAAGAGCATCACTGCCAGTCAAACAACCTACTCATATCTTCTTAATAATTAATTTTTTTACATTAAAACGTTAAGTGTTTTCCCATATAACTAGAAGAAATCTTTTATTCCATTCAGTACCTCTCTCTGAGCCTACAGTACCTTGACAGTGACTGTAAGAAGTGATTTATTGGACATTGAAAACACAGTGCTGGGTAGTTCCTGAACAACTTTAAGGAAATGGTAAATGATGCAGAAGAGCTGTAAACCTTGGAGCACAGCCCAGCCTTGCCAGCCCTGTGTCACTCTGGAGCCAAAGGCCTCTGTTCTCCCTTGGATACTGCCCACCATGAAAGTGTATAAAATCACACAGTGCTCTCTTTCCAGAAGAACTTTCCTTTACCATAGTGTGGAAAGGTGTGCACATACAGATTGTTACAGGTCTGTAATGGAAAAAGTGTTGCTGCTCAGCAAGGACATTTGCCAGCTACCATTGGTGATGAGACTTTCTCTATCAGTTCTAGCATTTCTTTCTTTAACAGGAGCTGGGCAAGTGAAAATCCCTGTATGTTCTAAACAGAAATATTTGCCTTCCAGACCTAAGGTTTCTGTCATTCCCTTACTCTCCTCTGGTCCTTGGATCTAGACTCCCACCCCTACACAGTGTTTCACAGGCAGAGGGAGAAAGAAGACAGCTGTGATATAAGAAATAGAAAGATTTGGAGGACTGTTAATGGGGTTTTTAACTACATGTAACAATAATTGTAGCACCACTTGTATACTCACTTTGTAGCTGTACTGAATTATTTAGGTAATTTAGTTTTTTATATTTTCTTCTTGACTTGATTCACTAGATTTCATGGGAAGTGGTTTTTGTTTTTTTTTAATATTTTTTATGTTTTTATTTCAGAGTGCTGGTGATTGTAGATATCACAGATGTGTGCTACATCTGCTTTTTTCTGGCATCTTTTAAGCTACACAGAATTTTCTGGTTTGGGGTGTCCCTCCTAAGTTTTGCTTGCACCTCTTTAAGTCTGTATTTTATTTTATTTTTTAAATGGATTTACAATTTTGCTTTGATGCTCTGAAGTCACTTAATTTAACGGTATTTCAGTTTCTCCATCTCTTGGAGATTATTTCCTAGAGCTATTTTCACATCCCCAAGAGGGTGCCCCATTTTGGTGCAGTGGTGCCATCCAGTCTCAAGGGCTTTTGGCATCTCCAGAGATGTCAAAGAGCAGAGAAATCCTGGTGTGGGCAATGGATCCTCTTCTGGCACAAATTCTGATATGCTGCCTTTTCACTGATTTCCTCTGTTAGCTTCTCTCAGATCAATTAATGAGTCCCACTGAAGGAGAACTGAATACATTTGATTGACAAAAGCACTCTGCACCTAGAGAGCTCATCAGAGCTGTCATAACTCAATTTCAGAGTCATTCTTCACTTTGAAAGTTAAAACCTTTTAGAGTCTTAGTCACTCCTGCTTCTTTGGCTCCTAGGCTCAGAACTTCTGGCCCTTTGTGTCTCACAGGGCTCTCTCCTGAGTCATTTCCCATTTGTTCAGCTTTCCCTGGTTTCAGTTTGAGCAGCACAGGAGAATGCAGGCTCTGATGTGCAAATTGCCCATACAGAGATGAATTTCAGTGGTGTTTAGGGTTCAGTATTTAAGTTCTGACAGATGTGATCAGATATTACATTTCAAAGTGATACTGGCATTACTTCCTTTTCTGCTTTTGAGTTTATTGTGACAAAGCATTCGGTGGGCATATTTTTCTACATTCTTTTAAGAACTAATGCTTGATTAGTTTTTTTTTTTTGTTGTTTTTTAACTTCATGAAAGTAAAGGGATAATTTTATATTTCAGAGTTCTTTGCATCAAGTAAATAACACGTGTTATTTAGTAATAACGCACTAGTAACTTGAAAATGCTTCCATATGTTTTTCAAGATATGTATTAGTACTTGTATAGTGATTTCAAACTGCAAAAACATTTAGAAAATATGAACAACAAGATCACACTTAAAGAATTCATTTAGGAGTTGCTGACAAGGGAGCATGTGTGATTTTTGGAGAGATGACTGTCTGTAATATCTTCTTCTGGAAGTGTTCTGTGTTTTCTCTGCAGTTGTGCATGTGATGCTGTGCTCTGGTGAGATGGGAGAAAGCCAGTCTGTGAGGATGTGCTGCTGTGGACTGAGAGAGAAATGTTTCAGTGATGTGCTGGTTGAATTAATATCACATGAGCTTTCTCATGTAATCCTCAGAATGAAATGCTCAGGGCAGACACTGGGGCTGTCTCTGATGAAAATTCCAGTTTTCCCCCAGGTCTGGCTGGGAAGCCAACACCTGTAAATGACTGGGCATTGGCTGTTTTCAGTTTGTTGCTAAATGATACCAATTTGTTGAGTCTGAAGGATAATAGAAAATCTCCAATGAGTCCCATATCTGTAGCACAACTTTATGTCATGATGCAGTCAAAGTTTCAAAAGTGTTACTGGATTAAATAAAATTTTCTCTGGCACAAAAAATGGCTAAGGGGTAGCTTCTTGAATAATTGGCATCCAGAACTCTATTGCTTGTTTATAGAAAACTGTCTCTCTAAATGCAGAAAAAATACTTTTCCTGTATTTAATTACGCTTTTTGTTTTAATCATATATAAATATATGCAAAAGAGTTCAAGTAAGTGCAGAACAAGAAGCCTGTTACTATTTTAAAAATGTGAAATTTTATTTTTTTTTGTTAATTCTCATAATTTCTTACTAGAATTTTTAGATTTAATTATTCCAACAGGTCCGTGGCTAATGCCAGGTATTGTTTCAGTAGGACTGACTAAGCAAGANTAGCACTGACAAAGCAAGATCTCTGCTTTGCATTAAAAATGGCTATGTCTAGAATGTTTTCTTTGAAAATATCAACAGCTTAAGAAAGAGCTACCATCAGCTAAGGCTAAATCAAAATAAACACTAAATATTTATGTGTGGGAAATAGAAAAAGTATAAAACTTTCCGAAAACTGTGTGAAAGCAAATTTTAACATTTGTTTTCCCTTCTTTCTACCTTAATGAATATGTTCCTGGGACTTGGTGTCTTCTTCCCCTGCCCAGGTCTTGTTTGCCAGGGGCAGGAAAGGTGCTCTCACATCTGAGAAGGAAGGAGATTTTCTTCCAGTGGGGGGAATCATGGTGGCCATAGCTCTGACCTCCTTGTTTGTCATTGTCTGGGGCTTGGTGAACATTTGACATGTAAATCGCCCTCTCATTGTGCATTGTGTTATCAGTATTGTTGCTGTTACTGTTCCCTTTCTTTGGTCCTTGCTGTTTCCAGTAAATCGCTCTTAGTCTTTTGTGTTTCTAACTGGAAATACCCTTCCTAAGCCATGGGACTTCTAAAAGGACAGGAATAAAAGTTTTAGGTTCAATGTTTTTTAAGGTTCAGCAAGTGAATAAACAAAATCACATCTAAACTGTTCTGTAAAGTTCATTTTTTGTGCAAAACTCTTTCTAGTTAGGGCTACCACACATAATTCTGAGATATCAGGAGAGAAGCACTAGATGACCCTATAGGAATTTCAAGGAACCCTGCTTATTCTGAATCATTGTAAAAATTTTGCCGTTGACTTCACAGAACACAAAATTTACCTTCCTGTGTGCTGTTAACTGACTCTTTACACTGCCTTCTTCATAGATAGTAGTGATACAAGAATATATTGTAAAATGTTGGGGTTTCTTGAGAAGGTATTTTTTTTTTTGATAACTAGAGTTGTATTTTCAGAAGAAATTCTGTTGCTTGTATCTGGCTTTATTTTTTTACAGTGCGTTTAGAAATGGGATCAGGAATTTAAGCATCTTGCTTTTTTGGTGCCTCAGTAAGTAATGGTTCTCTGGGAAAAGATCAGTTATAAATGGATAAAAAGATAAAGGAAAAGCCAGTTTGCATGTTGATACTGAATCTGTAAAACTGGTAATACCCAGTGGTAGTCAAAATATGCAGCATTTTAAAAAGTCTTTTAGTGTGTGAGCTCTGGCATTAAAATGAGCCATGTCCTAATATTCCTTGGAGGAAATGCACCAAGGATTTGCCTTGCCTGTGTTAATGACTCTGTGGCTGCAGAGTTTGGGTGCTGTCTGCTACTCACAAATTACACAAGGCCTTTCCATCTCTTGTGCTCCTGGGTTGTTCTTCTCCCTACACCAGCTAATGTTGTCTGCCTGGAAAAAAAACCATTTACAGTGAGAGGGCCATGGAGTGTGGGTATCACTTAAAGCCAGCCTGGGAAACTTGCTTTGCTCAAGATGTAAGCAGTAAAATGTGTTTGTGGAGCTGGAATGCTGCAGGACAGATGTGATGGATGGGAGTGGCTGCTGCTGCAATCTGTGCAGAAGCAGCTGCCCTGAACCCTGCTGTTCCCCAGGATATTTTAAATCTTGCATTCTTTCTTTCCCTGCATTTTTCTCTGGTAGTTACAGGTTTATCAATATCAGGGCATAGTATTGGAAACACTGAAAGTGGTAGCCTTGAAGGAGCAAATAACATTTCTAGTAACCATATCATGCCTTGGAGATCATTCAAAAAATCAGCTATAATGAGCCATCCTGTGCTGGTATAAATATGGTGACATATATTGATACAAGAATATAACTTCACTAACACTGTTATAGACCTAAACAAAATAAAATATTATCTGTAAACTTCTGCTGATTTTTTCAACAGTCCCAAAGACTGAATATTTTTAGAAACCAACTCTGTGTTTATAAATAAGAGATCTTGAAGCCTTCCTTTGAAATGTGAACAGAATTCTGATTTGTTTGATTAAACAGTGGTAACTGAAGGTTGGCAATGATATATATCCATTTTTGGAGTATGGGAATCGTGTAAGCCTTTGCTGGTATAGTAAGGCAAGAAAAACAAGAACAAGAGTGCCTAGAATTTTTTTACTCTAACTTAGTTGGAAAGATTACAGCAGAAATCAATATCCCCTGCTGCCTTTGCATTAAATACCTGGACACATGGCAATTAAAAAAATGAAAAAATACCTTAAGGAGTATGCACTGAATTCAGGGACATCTGAATACTTAACAGAAATTCCCCTTTGTTACTTACAAACATTTGGGACTGTTACCACATTCAAAGGCTAAAAATAAATTAAGGAGCTGTATTATTCAATTTTTTGAAGGTTTTATTAATTCTTTTAAAGATCATTAAAAAGTCAGACATCTCAATACAATGGTGTTTATTTGCCAGGCTTCTGAAGCTATGAAGGACAATTCCACCATGGAAAAGTCAATTCAGTATTTGGTTAGGAATAAAATAAAACAAGACACAATAGAATTTATTATTTATTAGATAAAGAGTCAGGAAAACTGTATAGTCTCTACAGCATTTTCTGTTGTTTTGTACTTCCTGCAGTTATGTTTAGAACCAGTTTTTAACTTTCGTTTTTATCAATATTTGATGAAGCTATGGCAGAGTTTGTGAATGCACCATAAAATAACAGCAGGATTGTAACTTCTGTGAAACTGGTGTATGGGGTATGTGAGCAGTAGGCTGCAGCTCCAGGGATGTGGAGGATATCCATGAGTGGCACAGCTTTGGAGTGTGAATTTGGTGAATGACTTTGAGCTCCCACATTGCTCTCTGCAGCCCAGAGATCTGAGCACAGCTCAGCTGTACAGTGTCCATGTGCATCAACCTGCTTAGCCTTGAACAAATATTCCAAACCAGAAAAGACTCTAATTGAAAAGTGGCTTTTAATGAGATTATTTATTTAAAAGAAAAAACAAAAACCAAAACCAATTCTTGAGTACTTCTCAACATTAGGAGCGCAGTGCAAGGCTGCCATAAGGAGCTGCCAGCATTGTTGTTACCTACAAATGTTGTACTTAATTTGAAAAGTGAGGGACAAAACACAAAAGAAAACCTTGAGATTGTGTCCAAGTGGAGAAAATGAAGTATTGCAACTTATGCCCATTTATAGATAAAACACAAGGGTCGATTAATATCAAACAGAGGAGTAATTAAAACAAAGCAGAACAAAACTTCTGAAGAATATATTTAATCTAAAACTTTAAAATGCCGACCTTGACAAGGTGTTCTTGATGTAATGATGGTAGCAGGAGTCCCCTGCCCTTCAGAAGGTGTGCTCAGAGAATTGGCTGCCTCAGCCTGGCTCCCTGGTGGTGCCCATCCTTGGCTCCTGTCCTTTGGGAGCAGCTCAGGTCCTTTGGTCTGTGTGCTGCTGCTGCCTAACAAAGGTGTTTGCACAGGTTGTTTCTTCAGGGCAGCCTGACAAACACAAGTGTTCTGTTCCCCAGAGCTGGACCAAGCTGAGTTTCTGCTCATCAAACAGTTTTACTTAACCTTTTGTAATAATCACGAGTGCTTTCAAATAACATTACCTTCAGTATTCCATATTTAAAAGGGGTAGAAATGTAGCTGATTACTCAGATTTAAAGTTATTTTTTTTGCCTAATCAAGGTTTAAGTGGTCATTTTAGTGCTCCTGGGTAAAACTGACCTTAAAAAGTAACTGGGCTACTTCTTTTCCATGTGAGAAATTTTTTTTTACCTTAAAGGTGATAATTTTTGAAATGTTAACAGTGAGGTGCTAGTCACTGTTTGCATCTATAAACATCTTGCATTATCTCTAAAATTCAACTTGATACATTTCAATTTAGGGCTTGTTTGCAGTCATTAAAAACGTAGGTTCTATTTAGCCTGCATCTTTTTTGTCAGTGCTGCTACTGGGGACAATAGCATGGCCTTTTGTTCTGAATCTGTAAAAACATTTGAGGAAAGACTGTTAGAGTTTATTCCCAGTTATTTTTTTTTCCTCTCCACTGAAAACACTAAACTATATTTTCTCTCTGGAGAGGAAGAACAAAAAATGTTGCATACAAAGAATAGGGTGTGGATTTTCTTATTATTTTCAAATGTGTTTTTTTAATCTTCTGTCATTTAGTCTGCATATAAGGAAAACTTGTAGAGGTGTTTTATTAAAAGTATACTGAGAACAAAAAAAGCTACTTTGACTTTTTTTTGGGATTATCTGAATTTTCTTGCAGAACTGTAGTTACAGGTGTCTTGTGGTTCAGTATTTTGGTTTTCAACTTTGATGTTAGTTTGGTGAATATTTACCATGTACTGAGTTATGAGCAAAACTAAGTTAAAGTGTTTGTATAACTTTGAGTTTGCAAGGTTCTGTGTCTATTGAGCACTGCTTCACTTATTTGACAGCAGGCAACTTAGTATTTTGTGATAAGGTGTATGGTATACAATGAAATGTTCCCTTACTATTTCAGTATATATTGGGTCCTGCAAAGAGATCAGGGATTTAAACTTTTTGAATTAAGATTGAATATGAAGATTAAACCATGGCTCTGTGGAAATCATAATCTTATTTGAAAATCACACTTCATTAGACAAAACCTTGTCATAGTAAAGAAAATTAAAATACGTGTCAGTCAGGCATCTTCCTCTGAAAATTTCACTTTATTGTTGATTAATCCAACCGGATTGGAAAGGTTAAAGAGATTTATTAGAAGACAGGAATGACAGTTCACCCTGCCATACTGTCAGTCTATTCCCAATCTAATTATCTAACTAAATATTCCAAAGGTGCAGCCAACAGTTCTTGGGGGTGGACTTAATACACCTACATATGATCTATGTGAAATGAAACCATCACTAGTACATTGCTTGTGTTTGAGTTTTAGGTGCTTTTTTTATGACTGGTGAATCAAATTAGCATTGCCCTTGGATATTTGGCTTTTTCTCCTCTTTCATTGTAGTGGGTTTTATGTATTTGTTTGTTTATTTATTTAATTTACACTGTATTAAGTACTTTTGCTTGTTTTTTATGAAAAAAATGTGTATCTTATTTCAAACCATATTTTGGTGTAGTAATATGAAAGTACTGTTCTGGTTAAAGGACACAAAGTAGGTGTCTCTACATTTTAGCAGGGAAACCTTGGAAATTGGAAGTGCTTGAGATTATTCTCCAGCTTTGCTGCAGCCTGGTTTGTTTTTCTGCAGGTGTTTCTAGTGAATCTTTTAAAAAAACTGATTGCAAATAACGCTGCACTCAATGCCCTGTGCTTTCCATTCCTTTTAGTCCGCGTTTGATGTCACTGAGACCGCTACGATGAAATTATTTAGCTTGTGCTGTAGGAATATCCAACATTTATCCTGACAGCATCTCTTCCCTGTCCTTGTCTCTGCTCAGCCCCCACGACGTACTCCACGGAGCGGTCGGAGCACTTCCAGCCGTGCAAGGACAAGGACCTCGCGTACTGCCTCAACGAAGGGGAGTGCTTCGTCATCGAAACCCTGACGGGCTCCCACAAACACTGCCGGTGAGTCCTCTCCAGCAAGGGCCAGCAAACTCTTCTGTCTGAGGGAGGGAGCCGTAGGAAAATAATAAACATTCAGGTCTACAGTGTTGGGAAGCAATGGAGTTTTTTTTCTCCAATTCAACTGCATTCCTTCACAGCTGGTGGGTTTCTTACTAGTCTCTGATATATATCTCAATATATTGAGATACGTAAATATAAGAAACAACATTTTGATCTTTCCATGGATAAGAAGAATCTTTGACATTCTATTTTCTAATCATCTAAGGATTAATGTTTCATTTTGTTGGTTTTTTTTACATATATTACCTATATTTCCCTGCATACCTGAAGCATTCCTTTATTTTGGGTACTCCAGCTAGAGTATTTGACAATAGCTGTATGTACTGTTAATTGGGAGAGAGGAAGGGCTAGTAGTTTTAAGAATTAGGGTTTCTTAAGTTTAATTACTGAAAGATAGAATGGACTGTGATAGCCATCTCAACCTGCTCTATAGCTGTTGTAAACTTTTATACTCCTGAACTTTTGCTATTATGCAAAGCAATCTTGAATGTGTTGAAAAGAATATCAGAAAAGAAGGCCAGATTTATTTATTTATTTATTTATTTATTTATTTATTTAGTAGTATTATTTAGCCACAGAGGCAGTAAAAAGGAGTGATATGCAGAAGGAATACTGCAATATCTTCCTAAAGATGAGGATTTTAACACACATACCCACCAGACCCCCAATTATTTAAGCAATCTTTTAAACAGAAGAACAAGTTTTCATTTTGGACTACTTGTGATATAATTTGCTCCTAAGGTACTGTGTATGGCATTAAAAAGGTGTATCTGAGACACTCATATGCCCAAGTTCTAATCTGAACATCTAAATTTATGGAGAAATCTAACATAAATAATAAAAAGTGTCAAGGACAGAAGATTTCCTGAAGGATTTGGGACTTGGGCTGCTCAGTCCCAATAAAAGTAAAAAAAAAAAAGTCACAAAGTCACATGTGCCTGGCCTGAAAATGGAAATTTATGAATTTAAAGATTGATGAAATTCTGCTTATCATCAGAAGAATATTTCTGAGATTTTCACTTTTTTATACAATACTGGTGATTTTTCCCATTCAGTCGTGTATGGTTCAATGATCATTCATTTTCCTTCTTTATGTTTTTGTATGGCATGCTTAAATTAATTATTATGATTCATTTATTGTGGAAAATCGGTGTCGTTTTCTACTTCCATCATAATACTAGATAGGGTTGGTTTTTTTTTCTCAAAGTAGATGAGGTTTTTTGGCCTTTCTTAGAAATGTCATGAGCTGTTAAGGGAATTATATCACTCAATTATTTAAGTGTTTTTCATTGTCAGAATAGTCAAACTGCACAAAAGTGTTATAAAATAGCAGAGAAAAATGGGTGTAAATGAGAATTTTTAAATTGACTGATAAATTTAGTAGCTAATATCTTTAAACAGACTGGTTTTGTAAACTGTGGATTACATTTTAAAAAATTGCAGGAGATATCTCTTAGGAGCCGCATTCTTTTTTTTTTGTTGTTGTTAGTTTGTTTCTTTGACTTTCAGAATCTTTCCTATTGTCTTTGCCAAATTCTTATTTGTTTCCTGTGATTCTGGTAGTGAAGCCTGACTAATGCTTAGAAGTTTTCCACCCAAGCTTTCCCCTTTAACTCCCCAAGCCAGAATGTTGACTTTTCCTTCTTTCCAGCAGAGTGAAACTTTTTCATCACCTTCCTTGTGTTATCCTTCCATAGGGAAGCACCAATATCTCTGGGAGTCTCTTTGCTCCTGTGTGTTTGAGGTTTTTGTTGCCTGTACAAGTTCCAGGCACTGGCACATTCTCTGGGAATTAAACATGATTTTTATGATGGATACTTTGAATGGTGCAGCACCAAAGGACCTTTATAAGGAAACAATTTTCATATAGCAAAAGAAGACACATTTATAAATTTAAAGCGTGATTAGTTGTAATACTTTGTTTAGTTTTGTAAGGACCTTCAACACTGCAAGCAGCAACCTGAATCACTAGCCGCATTCTTTATTTGTCATTAATGGAAAGAAACCTTTAAATTTGACCTTAAATGCTATATCTCGACCTTGGTAGACCGAGTGTGTCTTTGTCAGGGTCAGTGCTGTAATGAGTGGGATGCAGGTGTTTTTCTGTCTGTAGCCTGTAACAGTGCTCAGAAATAACAGCCAGAATGTACACATATAGAAAAATACAATACTGATATACTGTAATTGTCCTCTAACTCATAAAAAAGCCATTTTTCACTAGGGTTATGGAATTCCCATTACGATCAAAAAGTATATTTTGAATACAGAATTATGAAGACTTAAAATGGTACTTTGTTCTTAGAATCAGGCTGTGTTGTATATTCTCACTGTGAGAGGGATTTTGCATCTGTTCTGGGAGCAGAGCACCAATTTACTGAAATGGGAATTTGCCATGTGCAACAGCTGCAGACAGAGGACCTTGAATGAGCAAAAAACTTTTCTCCCACTTGGTCAGGTTTGAAGGGTATTAGTAGAGGATATTCTTAGGGAGTTGTGCAATTGTTCTTGTTGTGTGTGCATGTCTAAGAATAAATATGCTGATTATAAAAGGACAAAAAGAGAGATTTGGTAGGAATTAATAAATATTTGAGTTACACCTTGGACCTGTTCTATATCCTCATGATACAACCTGGCAATGCCAACAGGCTCAACTGGCAGCTCAAGCACTGTTCAGAGTTTGTGAACCCCATTGTGCTGTTTTTGGGAAGTTGACTTGTTCCCATCTTCTGCCTCCAGCTGTCAGTGGTGACATTGGCACTGGGATGCTGAAGAGCTCTGGCTCTTTTTTAGTAA
>VZTT01011277.1:0-21882 GCA_013400855.1 Buphagus erythrorhynchus | reverse complement strand
CCCTCCCCGGCCCGGCGCCCCTCCCGATGCGGCCGCGGAGCGGCCGCGACCCGCGGAGCTCCAGCAGCGCTCCCTCAGCGCGGGCGGCCGCCATCAGTCCTCCGGGCCGCCAGGGGGCGCTGCCGCCCGGCACGAGGAGCGGCCCCGTCCCGGCCCCATGCCGGGGCCTTCCGGGGCCTTCCGGGGCATCCCGGCCCGGCGTGATCCCGGCGTGATCCTGCTGGAATTACGGGGTATCCCGGTGTGATACTGGGGTATCCCGGCCCGGCGTGATCCCGGCGTGATCCTGCTGGAATTACGGGGTATCCCGGTGTGATACTGGGGTATCCCGGCCCGGCGTGATCCCGGCGTGATCCTGCTGGAATTACGGGGTATCCCGGTGTGATACTGGGGTATCCCGGCTCGACGTGATCCCGGTGTGGTACCGGCGTGATCCCGCTGGAATTCCGGGGTGTCCCGGTGTGATCCCGGGGTATCTCGGCCCAGTGTGATCCCACTGGAATCCCGGAGTATCCCGGTGTGATCCCGGGGTATCCCGGCTCGGTGTGACCCCAGTGTGGTCCCGCTGTGATCCCGCTGTGATCCCGCTGTGATCCCGCTGTATCCCGGCCCCATCCCGCTGGAATCCCGGGCTATCACGGCCCCATCCCGCTGGAATCCCGGGCTATCCCAGCCCCGCCGCCATGGGGAAGAAGGGGAAGCGCGACAAGAAGGGGAAAGGCGCCGAGAAGACGCTGGCGAAGCTGGAGAAGAAAGTGTCCCGCAGAGCCAAGAAGGAGGAGGTGACGGACACGGGGCCCCTGGGGACAGCTTGGGAGCAAAGGAGCGAATCCAAAGGGAAATGAGGTGCCCCGGGAAGGCGTGGATCAGAGAACCGTAGGATATAATGGGTTGGAAGGGACCCACATGGGTCCAGCTCCTGGCGAAGATACCACAGCAATCGCACCGTGTGCCTGAGAGCTTTGTCCAAACCTCCTTGAACTGGACTTCAGGGATGCTCCAGGGTCCCTGGGAATGCTCCAGGCCAGCTTGGACAAGGCTTGGAGCAAGCTGGGATAGTGGAAGGTGTCCCTGCCCATGGGACACCTCATTTTCTGGCTCTAAGCAGAATCTTGCTTAAATCCCCTCCAATCCCTTGTGTGTGACAGCAGGTGTAAAAGGAGAGGAAAACAGAGTTTAAGGCTCCTCCTTGCTTTCCATTCCCTTCATCCTTCTCTTCAGCTCTTAAAAGCAAAGGAGAATCTTTGTTTCTCGCACTCCTAGAGGGGCTGCTTGTGTTTAAGCCTCGAAATTCCCTGGTGAAAACGTGGTGTTAATGGCCTAATTGAAAGCTTAAAGGCATGGAAGGTGCCCCCTGTTGACATCTGCAGGGAGAGCTGATCCCATGCAGCAGAGGCAAAATTCCCAGGCTTTGGAAATCCCTGCTTGGAGCACACCTGCAGAAAAGTGACCTGGAGGGAGGAGATGAGCAGTGGGGTTGTGGAGAGACCCTGGCTCAGAACCTCCCATTGCTGCAATCCTGCTTCTGCCCTTGGTCAGTTTGGAGGGGGCAGATTTTGGTTTTCATTGAGTGAAGTTGAAAGGGAATAAAGATGCACGAGGTTTCTCTGGATATAAAAGAGTTCCCAGTTATATTTGGGCAGTTATTTTCTTTTTAAAAAAGGGGAAATTGTGGGAGTGAGTGCTGGTTTCATGTGTGCTTCTGTGCATGTCAAGCTGCTCATGTCTGTTTTTTTCTTTCCAGGAGGATCTTGAAGCCCTGATAGCAGAATTCCAGAGTTTGGATGCTAAAAAGACCCAAGTAATTGAGTCATCTTGCCCACCCCCCTCACCCAGGTGAGGGAATTTGTGTGAAGCTTTGGCTGCCATTTGTAGAGCATTTGGGGGTGCTTTTAGTGGCATTTATTGATGTAAAATTATTTCCCAAGAGTGGAAGGTAGAGCTGATATCTGGAGTTCTGAAACACCTGGAATGCTGAAGTCATGGTTTAAAAGAGACCAAAAGCCTTCCTTTGGGCATCAAAATCCACTTTTTAACCATCCCATCAGCACAAAAAGAGGCAAAGCAGGGTTAGATTTCAGGGCTTTGAGGGAAAATAAAAGTGAGGAGGAAGTTTTGGTTTGGACTAGAGGGCTGAAGGGAATTCAGGAGTAAAAGGATGTGTCATGAGGTAAAAACCACTTTGTTAAGTGGGGGTCACAAATTTGGGGGTATTCAGGAGAGCAGTGACCAGCAGCAAGGGCAGAATAATGACACAGATAAATGGAGAGGAGACAGCCCAGAGTTCTGTGCCCTCATAAAAGTCATTTTTGTTCCTGTCTCCCCAGCATTAAAATTCAGGAGCTCACGTCAAAGGGGGAGTTAAATCACAGAGTAACGTGTGCTCCTGAAATAGGAGAGCCTCTCAGACAGTGCCCAATTCATCTTGCTGGAAGTTTTGGAAGAAATTAATTTCTTTGGAGAAGTTTTTAGCCCTGGGGTGAACATCACAGCAGGGTAATTTGGCAGATGATGGAGAGATCTTTGGGGCTGGAGGGCAGAGGTGCTGGTGCCTGAGTTAAAGGCTCCAGGGTTCAGGGTTTTAAGGACTTTTACATATTTATTTTTTTTTCCATCCTCTTTTCTTTCAGGCTGAACTGCTCCCTCTGTGCTCACCCTGAGAGAGACGAGCTGATCCTTTTTGGAGGTGAATATTTCAATGGCCAAAAAGTAATGTATACTTCATTTTCTTCTTCTTTATCTCCCCCTCCCTCCTTTTCCTGTAATTTGCACTGGTCTCATTTGAAGGGAAATTCAAGGCAGAGTCATAAAATATGTATTTGTCCCTGAATGAGAGCAAAATAGCCTTTTAATTCTGCCATGGCTCTGTCTCATGGCTGAGCAGTTGGCAGGAAGGAGACACACTGGAACCCATTAAGGAGTCAGAGTGATTGTCTCAGCATCAATATTTCAGGGCTTCATAATTCCTCCAGACTTAATTGTAGCCATATCTGCCCCTCATTTGGGATAACTAGTGAAGAATCTCTTGCACTTCTCAAAACAAAGTATTTCTGTATTCAAAGTATTCTGTATTTCAAAGTATTTCACCTTTGCTGCTGGCTGCCTTGGAGATGGGAGCAAACACACTTTTTCCTGAATTTCTGCAGGTTGCAAGTGGTTATTGTGCTGCTGGAGACAAACTGGTTTGGAAAACTCTAGCCTGGCAGTGATATTTGGCCAGCTCAGAGTTACCCAGTGTGATGAGCTGAACTAATTCTGCTTTTTTTACCACCTGGAGCTGATCTTTGCTCTGGAGTTGAGCAGCTTTAACCTGAACATCTGTGTTAAGCTCCAGCTTTTTCAATCGTTGCATCTCAAGCTGTCACCAAGGGTTTGGGAAGGAACATTCCAGCCAAGTGCAGTGCAGGAGCTCGTTGTCCTCCTTCCCTGCCCTCTGAGGAGGTTGTGCTCTGCAATCTTCACCCCAGATGCCCCTGTGCAGAGCTGAGCTGAGCTGCTGTTTCCTCTCCCTGTGTCACAGACCTTCCTGTACAATGACCTGTACATTTACCACATCAGGAAGAACAGCTGGGCCAAGCTGGACATCCCCAACCCACCCCCGAGGCGTTGTGCTCACCAGGTAAAGCTCTGGCTGCCAGAGCAGCAGCTGGGATTGTTCTAAACATGATTTGGGAGGAGGGTTTGAATTTTTTTCACCTCCTGAGGGTTTCTTGCCTCTCTTTGTTCTCCTCCCAATGGGCTGCCAGTGGTGTCACTTCACCTTTTCTGTCCAAGGTGCTCTGGAAGTGTTCAGTGTGGAATGAAGATTTGGGGTTGTATCTGTTGATTTGGCAGGGCTCAGGCAGAGCTGGGGGGGGGATATTCTTCTTCAGAAATAAATTCTCTTTGCTGCATTATACAAGGACCAGCTCAAATCCATAATCCCAGGGGGCCCTGAATTTTCAAACTGGAATTTCACCAAAGTCCATTGTTCCCTTCCTGGCCACAGCCCTACATCCATGAACATCCCAGACAGTGCCACTGCTGCCAGCAGGGAGCACTTGGGCTCTTCTCCACCTCTCTGCAAATCCAGGTCACTGGCTGCTTGTAAGGATGAAAGATTTGGGTTTGTTTACTTTATGTGAACACCTGCACAGTGGAACCTGGACCAAAGACTTGTATTTTTTGCAGGTCTTTGGCCCTCACCAGCTGATAGATTTTCTTACCTGCTGCAGCCAGTGGGTGACTGGTGCCTTCCCAAAGCTGCCATACAGGATGTGAATGTCCTTTTCCCACCCATCCCAAAGCTCCCTGGTAAGATCCAACACCCCAGTTAGGTTCATATCCCCTTATGCTACAGAGTGCCAGTCTTGCTCTTAGTTTTCTATCCTTGAATTGAAAGATTCTGACTTGATCTTTGGGCTACTTTGTGTTGTTTAAAGTAGAACTTGGTTTCAGAAGCCAAATTCCAGTAACCAGCAGGTGGCTGTCGAGCAGCTCAGTCCAAAGAGAGCAGCTCAGAAGCTGCAGCTGGATGACAACAACAATAAACAGGAATCCTGCTTCAGCAGTGTTCTCTGTCTGATAATTCATTGTGGTTTCACAGGTCAGCCTCTTGAGTTGGCTGGTTTGTCTTCTTTGTGACTTTATATTGAATGCACAGCTCAGAGTTAAGCAGAAGTGTCTGTGGGTGCCAGGTGCATGTTTTCAGTTTTATTTGTCATCCCTGGTGTGACACACAATCCACTGCTGGAGTTGAGGTGAGAGGAGCTATGGGCAGGTGTTGGCAGTTGTTCAAGGAAAAGGTTTGGTTTTGTCACGAATTTCAAGCCAGCTCTTGGAAAGGTCACCCACAAGTTTGAGCAGGCTGTTGCATAAACCTTCCCTTTAAGCTTTTAAGCACTGGATGCCCATGGAATTCAGACACATCCCCTTTGTTTAGGTAACTTCATGTTCCCACACATCCTGAAAAGCACACCCTGGATTTTCTTATTTAATCATTTCATGTTTGGGCTGGTTTATGGCAGGGCATGGTCCTATGTAGGGCTAAAAATCTTTTTTTAAGGCAGGGAATGAAGCCTTGTTAGGAAAGAGATTATTATCCCAGTGTTGAGCTGTGATGGGTATCCTGGAGAAAACACACTGAAATTTGCACAGCCACAGCATTTCCTTCTTGGGGATTCCTTCCTTCTTCCTTGGGCCTAACACAGATAATTTTAGTGAAGTGGAGTCTTGCTCTTCTCCCTGCTTTTAACTGGCATCATGCATGCCAGAGGTGTTTTGGTGCTGCTTTGTGCAAAAAAAAAAAACCAAAAAAAAAAACCAACCCTCTCTCTGCTATGACACAATCAAAGCAGTAACAGTCTCTCCTCTTGTCCAAATGCTGCACGTTTCCTTCTTTATTTGGATGGGGGTTTTTTTATTTGGTTGGGTTTTTTTTTGTTTTGTTTTCTTTCTTCAGTTTTGAACAGAGAGAGTTTTTTGTTACATGAATCTCAGGATGTTTCCTAGGAAACTTTGAGCTTCCCACAGCAGTTGGGAAGATCCCAGCTCCTTGGCCAGCTTTCCCTTGCTCTAGGGAAGGCGAGCTAAACCATGAGCACCTTTTAATCCAAATTCTCCTTCCTTCAGCCCCAGAGAGCTGCTCCTGCTGCCTGGGATTTGGAGCCATGTGCTTGTCTGGGGAAGTTGTGTGCCAGTTTTGGAATGCTGCTCTGATCCAGCTCTTCCTTGTCCTGCAGGCAGCTGTGGTGCCCACGGCTGGGGGGCAGCTCTGGATCTTTGGGGGGGAGTTTGCCTCTCCCAACGGGGAGCAGTTCTACCACTACAAAGATCTCTGGGTCCTGCATTTGGCCACCAAGACCTGGCAGCAGATCAAGTAAGTGCTGAGCCCTCATGTCTGGACCATACTTTTGCCAAGAAATTTGGGTCCCAGTGATCCCTGAGGTGTTCAGTGATTCTCTGGTGTTGGCCTCATGAGGAGCTGTGCAGTGTGATCCCAGTTTGATTCCTGGTGCAGTGCTGTGATTTCCCAGCTCTCCCTTAAATCCAGAGGTGCCCCTGTTCAAAGGGGTGGAGAAGACACCTCCAGAAAGAAGTGAGAATGAGAGATGTGTTCCAAGTCTGTTGAGACCAAAGCTGGTTTGTTTCATACCTGATTTTTTGGGTGTGGGTGTGCCTTGGTATTGCTTAACTAAAGGGAAGAGTATCATGAACTCTGTTCCCAACCTTGGCATGTCCAGAGATCCAAAACTAGTGCTGTGTTTTCCTGGGCTGCTCCAGTGGGGGCTGTACAAGACCAGTGCAAGGATCTCCCAGTTTTAACACGACTGGAGAAGCCAGTTTGTATCTACCCAACTTCAGTCCTGGTAACTTGAGATTCCTTGGGATAAACAAGACAGTAATTTAGGCTTGTCAAAGGAAACAGGTGCCAAAAGTTTTTGACAGGAGTGAAGGTGTAAATATTTTCAGTGGATCTGGCCCAAAGTCCTCTGTTGATGTTTCTTTAACCTTTGGCTCCTTGCTTTGGCTGCTCATGTTTGTATTTGTGTGAGAGGAGAGTTCTGGTGACATCCTGAGAGGCAGGAGATTGGCTTTGGGTCTGAGTTTGGCTTTGGCTTCCTCTTGGACTTTGGGATTGTCTCATACTCAGAGCACAGCTTTGGGTGGGCTGGAGCTCCACATCACCCTCAAATGCACTGAGAAAAGCAGCAGCTTTTGGTCACTTAGGAGCTCCATGTTCTTCCTTCAGGTGGGAACACCAAATCTGTCCAGGCTGATCCCTTTTCACCCTGTTGGAGTGTCCAGGCTGATCCCTTTTCACCCTGTTGGAGTGTGGGGTCTGTTCCCTGTTCTGCCTTTCCTTGCACAGTAGCAGAGGGGGGTTTGGGATGAGCTGTGCAGGGATGGAGACCCTGGCTCCATGCAGTGACCCACTGTGCCTGTCTCACCTTTTTCCCTCTCCCTGCAAAGTGGGAGCATTGATAGTGCCTGACAAGTGGGAATTTGGAGTCATTTGAGCTTCCTGCCATGTTTGGATGCCCCTGTGTCCTTCAGCCTTGCTGGAATTTTGAGAACACCCATGCCCTGGTCTCAGTGTTGGCATCAGACAAAGCACATCCCCTCCCCATCCTTGGGCTGCTCCTGGAGCTGCATTAACGAGGCAGAGGGAGGGAATGGCTTTGTTTTAATGCTGACCTGGCTGAGCACAAAAATCCATGTTCTGCTGCCTCTTTGCTTTTCCATTCAGCATCTTGATCAGGAGTCAGCTTGGAAAGGGGAAGAGGAAAGGGCAGAGGTGATTGTTGAGTTCTACAAGGGATTTTTTCCTGCTTTTAAAACTCTGATCATGGTACCTGCTGCACTTCACTTCCTTCAGCATTTCCCATTTTTTGGGATCATGGTGAGGAACCATCCCTGCTACCAAGAGCCTTCACACAGACCAAGGAATAATTCCATGTATCCAGTGTGCTGCCAGTGTTACCTGAATAAATGCCAGGTGACAGACATGGCTACAGGCTAGTGTGGGGTTTAGAAAATGTCATTTTAGTGCAAATAATAAAGTAATAAAATTAATTATTCATGAAGAAATGTCTGGACAAGAGAGGCAAAGTTTCTGTTTCTGTTCCCATGGGAAGGATCACAAGTGCCCTCTTCCAGGTGGGTTTGATGTGTTGGCTTGTCCAAGGTGACCCTGCTGTGATCTAAACATGAAATTCTGGGAAATCTGGTTATTCCAGCCCCACAGTTCAGATTCCAGACAATGGTATTGTCCTTCCTGGCCTACAATTCCTGCCACAAACCACCCTGGTGCTGTGTGGGGCTTGATTCTGAAACACTTGGGAAGAGAAAACCTTGACTAACTGTGAGAACTTCTCTGTGCTGGGGAAGTGCAGCTCCATTTTCTCCTAGCACAGAGCACAGCCATGCCAGGCTGCCTGACAGAGGTAAAACTTGCTAAATTTAGCAAGATTTAGCTGAGTTTCCTTGCATTTTGCATGCACAAAGATGATCCAAACACAGCAGCCTGTTAGAAGTTGTGCCAGCAGCTGACTTTGACTTAGTGCAGCCACCTTAGCTTGTGTGTGATGCACGAGGTTTTCTCAGTCCATGAACTGTTTGTTACCCTGCCTTGGAGCAGCAAGAGTTTAACCTAATTGCCTCATTCCTTCCTAGAGAGAACATTCCCACTCAGCTCTCTGTGGCCCAGTGCACTCCCTCAGGGAGAGACAAGGAGCATCCCTGGGAATTGTGCTTGGGAATTGGCACATCCCTCCTCTGGAGCTCCCTTCACTGAAATTCTGATGATTCTGATTCTGGAATGCTGCTGATATTCCCTGTAGGATTTGGTGGGATGTGGTGCTGTAGATTTCCCAGTTTCACCAGTGTCTCTTTAACTGGAGCACTCCCTGCAGTGGAGGATGGCCCAGCACAGGGTGGGTCTGGTGGATGCCTCTCCTTAGCACAAAAATCAGGTGCTGCCACACCAGGTAGAGGTGCTTAAAGAAAAAGGTGTTTTGGTGTAAATCAAGTAGATTGTCAGGCCAGAAATGAATTTGTTCTTTGGTAGATCAGGTGTACAACTGTGGATTGACTTTGCAAGGGGTTGGAATTGAGGATTTTGGGCCCTGTGCCAGTTGTGTTTTCCCTTCTCTACTTCCACCTGAGTGTCCAGACGTGAGGGGCCAGGATGTGTGTGTGTGCCACTGACCCCAGGACTGGCACATTCCCAGGTAAAGCAACACAAATCCTGAGTTCAGCTTCCTCTGCAGGATAAAACTGCTCTGTCCTCAAGTGCCCCTGTGATGGAATGTTCTCTTATCCCCACTTTTATTATTATTGAGCATTCCCAAGCATCCTCTGGATGAAGAGGCAATTCCTGCAGCCTGTAGCCACTGGGACAAGCAATTCATGAATCTGGGGGCTGAATTCAGCTCTGGTTTGTTACTACAAGTCCCAGAGTAACTCCACAGGCAAAAGAAAATTCCTTATGGAGAAGCTCAGATCAGCCTCATGCTGTACATGTATGGAGCCAGTCCTTAGCCAGAGTTTTTCATCTATTTTTAAAAAAAGTCTGGAGAATTTACAGCTTCCTCCCACATGTCTGCCTTTTGGTGTCAACCCCATGGAATAGAGCATTAATCACAAAGTCTGGGGAACCATTTCAAAAATGTTTCTTTATGACCAGGAGCACTGAAACAGGTAAAAGGGAAGAGTTTGTGTTTGGAAAACAAGTTGCAGGAAAATCCTCGGGGAGTGGGAATGAGGTTCTGCATCACAGCCAGTCCTGCCTGACTGTGCCATTTGTGCCTTGGAGTTAAATCTGCACTGGTGGGAGCTTTATTAAAACACATCAGTGAATAAACCTTTTATTGTTCAGAATTGGTTTTGAACTTGGAGGAAACCTGTTTGAGAGACAAGGCACATGACACTCTCTGAGAACAGGATTCTAGTGCTCATGTTGGGTTTTAATTCCTCCTCTCCTTAAAAAAATAAAAAGATGATTTTAAAAGTGCCATCTTTTGAAATAATGACATGGGAGCTTTGTTACAGCAAGAGAAAATAATGGTTTCAGGTCTTGATGAGATTAATGCCAGAGGTGCTGTTCTGCAGGGTGATACTTAAAGATCCAGTAAATGCTTGGAAAAACCTCCTCTCTGTTAGAATAAAGAGTCCAAGCAATCAATATTAATTCAGTCTTCCCCAAACGCTGCTGTTCTGGTGGAGTTTCTCATTATCACTGGGGTGAGGTTGTCATTTTCCATGGTGAATAAGGGCCCTCGTTTTCTCTCTCCACAGAAATCCATCACCACATCCCCAGCTCCCTGCTGCCACTCCAAGTGTGGCCAGGGAGGGGTTGTGGCTTTAGGTTTTGCTGCTGTATTCAGCTTGATTTATTTAGGTCCTGGTGGTGCAATCACTTCCACACCTTAAGGAGGAGTCTTGCTGGGCTCAGNAGGAAGGAAGGAAGGAAGGAGAATCCATGTTGGAATGGGGTCCAGCTGCCCAGCTCCTCGGGAGCTTTTTGGAATGGGGCAGATGGAGGGGGTGTTGCTTGTTTCTGGAAATGGAAGCAGCACATTTAACTGAAAGGTCAGGAAAGCTTGGAAGAGCAGAACAGGAATGTGTGGCTGCTTTTGAGTGTGTAGGATCATGGNGAATAAGGGCCCTCGTTTTCTCTCTCCACAGAAATCCATCACCACATCCCCAGCTCCCTGCTGCCACTCCAAGTGTGGCCAGGGAGGGGTTGTGGCTTTAGGTTTTGCTGCTGTATTCAGCTTGATTTATTTAGGTCCTGGTGGTGCAATCACTTCCACACCTTAAGGAGGAGTCTTGCTGGGCTCAGTGGTGCCAGCTGGGAATTTTGGGAGACTCCACAGTGAGGGAAGATGGGATGGATTCATCCATGGGGACAGAGAGCACACACAGCAAAACCTCTTTGGCCTAAAGTTGGCTTTGTTGGAAAGTTGTTGGGGTTNACTTCCAGGGATCCAGGGGCAGCCACAGCTTCTCTGGGCACCCTGTGCCAGGACAAATTCCTTCTCAACATCCCATCTCTCCCTGCCCTGCTTCAGTAGGATAATGATGATAATGATGACTTGTTTTGCTGCAGTGCCTTTGTTCCTGAGGAAATCTGGGTAATTCCTGAGGTGTTTTCACTGGTTTGGTGTCATACCCAAACTGCAGGTGGATGAGTGAAGGTGTTGTGGGTACACAACTGAGGGAGGGGGGATGTCAGAGCCAGCCTTTGTCTCTTGGTGCTTGGAGAAAATATCTCAGTTTGGAGTGTCTTCCCTGCAATTGTGAAGTGCTGTTCATTAAACTCTCCTGAAGGATCAGCTCCTGAGTTATCACTGAAAAGACTTTGGGTGCTGCTAGGGTGGTTTATCTCTAGGAATAAAACTGCCTGTGCTGCAGCCCCCAGGGCTCCAGGAAGAGCCCCCATCCTGTTCTGGGGAAAAGCAGGCAGGGATTGAGGCAAGCACATCCCCAGTGGTTCCCAATTCCAGGAGGGGCTGAGCTCAGCCAGCTCAGCTGCCAATGCCTTCAATAAAAATGGCCTGATGCACTACCAGGACAGGGGATTTTGCTGATAAATGGAATTTCTTCGTGTTTCAGGGCACCAGGAGGACCCTCTGGACGAAGTGGACATCGGATGGTTGCGTGCAAAAGGCAGCTGATCATCTTTGGAGGTTTCCATGAGAGTGCCAGGTGGGTTGGTGGGATTGCTGGGAGTCCTTAAAAAAGGCAACAAAATTTCAGCAGTAACAGAAATCTGGGTGTTAATGGGAGGATCATCTTCAGCAGGACTGGGACTGAACTAGATTTTTGTGTTAGAAAGACAAGGGTTCTTGATTTAAAGGCTTCAGGTGTGGGAGAAATTATTGTAGCACTGAAGCTGCTGCTCATCCTTGCAGCCAAAACTCAGTCCAGCACTTTGGCCTCTGAATCTTGTCAGATCCTTGTCTTGTAGAAACGCCTTCTGCACTGGGGGCTCTGAAGTGCTGTTTTGTCCTGTCCTGAGTGTCCCCATCACCAAATGTGCTGTGCCCACGTGCTCTCTGCAGAGATTTCATCTACTACAATGATGTGTATGCCTTCAACCTGGACTCCTTCACCTGGAGCAAGCTGGCTCCAGCAGGGATGGGGCCTGCTCCAAGATCTGGCTGTCAAATGACTCCCACCCCCGAGGGCAACATCATCATCTATGGAGGCTACTCCAAACAGGTAGGGGACACTTTGTGCCAGGTCAGGTCTTGTCCACAGGCTGGGAACCAAAACAGGCATTACAATCTTCTAATTCTGCCTTTTTTTCATGCAGTTCTGCTGATGGAGGGGCTAATCTTGGTTCAGATGATTTCTCTGTTTTCCTTGCTGTTTGAATCCAACAGAAAGAATTGGTATCACTGAGGGAGGAATAAGCACCTGGGAGAAATGACATTATTTTGGCAACTTAAAGCAATCTCAGGTATTTCTTTGTGCTTCAGCACTTGCAGGTTCAAAGCAGCAGTTGCCAGGAGACTTTTATTTTGTGCCATCAGTGGCATAGGTGAGGGAGCAAACTCAATAAGCCAAGAAAGACTTTTGACAAGCACCAGGCTCCCCCAGCTCTGCTGCTTGCTCTGTTAATCCTGGGAATTGATCCCAGGGAGCACATTCCTCATAGAGCAGGTATCCCTGTCCATGCTGGGCTGCAGGAAGGAAGTGTTTCATTGAGCAGAAGGCTCCTGCTAAAGCTTTCCATGTTGGGAATGCAGGCAGAGGCCCCAGATCCTGCTGCTCCCGTGGAAAGGCAGCAGGGGAGGAGGACACCTTGTTCTTCTGAGGGGAATAAATGAACAAAGGAGGGGAGCAGGGAGAGGGGGGAGAAGGGAGTTGGTCTCTCTGTATATTTAGAAGCATTTGTGCCTCCTCAGGGCCTGAGTTTTGGGCTCTGCCTCATCAGATGTGCTGGATTCAACAGCAGTAGCAGCACAGAGCCTTTTCCACCTGGAAGGGCTTTGTGCTCTTCCCTTCTCTGTGCTGTGTCCTCCGTGCTGAGGGTGGGGAGGAAGCAGCAGCCTGCATGCTCTGCTGGGTGTGGAGCTCTCCTGGAGCAGCTGGCCTCCAAGTGCCCCATGGAAATGGAAAAGCCACAGTGTTTGCAGTTGGTTCTGTGCTTGCAGTTGGTTCTGTGCTTGCAGTTGGTTCTGTTCCACTCCTGGTGTGAGCTGATAAAAAAGAAGCAGAAATGGGAGGAATGCAAAGCTGCCCTCAGCTTTTAGCAGGGCACTGGGCAAGGATGAGAGCTGGGGAAGTTCTCTGCAGCTTGGAAAACAGCTTTTCCATTAGAATAGACACTCCACTAAAGCAAAACAGACATTCCATTAAAACAAGACATTTTTAACAGATGTTAAAAATCTCCTTCCTTTGTCATGTAGAGAACTCTGTGTGCTTCTCTCTGATGGGCCATTCCTGCCAGGCTCTGCTTTTGTAGCACAAACTGACCAAAGCTCTGCACAGAATTTTCTCTGCAGCCTTCAGCGTGCTCCTGAAAATTAAATTCAGCAGGATATGGCCCCTCTAGGAGAGACCCAATTCTGTTAATGTGTGGCTATTTAATTCTCATTGTGTCTTCACTTAGAGCTGATTGTGGAGCTGAGTGTCTGGGTTTGCTTTGAAGTGAAGAAAATGTGTTTGCCTGGGTTACTCTTGGGAGAAGGTAGACATGGAGAAAACAATACTTAACTGGAGTTGGGCAGCTACAGGACAGGACTTATTCCTTGTCTCCAGTACAGATACTCCAGTCAGGGGTGCTATGAAGACATTTTGGGGAGTATGAAGACATTTTTACATCTGAAACCAGGCAAATATCCAAGCAAAGCACCATTCATCAAATGCAGAGTGTTCTAAGTCACTCATGTGATGGGAAATTTGGAAGAAAAGAGGAGAGGAAAATCATAATAGCTCTTATTTTTGAATAGGAACATAATTTGGCTGTCACATTGCTGGAGGAGGCTGGTGACATGGCAGGGCTGCTGTCCTGTGGTGGGCAGGGAAGGCAGGAACAGAGTTTTGGTGGCTGCTTTGATTTCCTGAACTTGCAGAAGTGATGTGGAGAGTCTCTTCTCAATACCATGTCAGTCCAGAGCTGAAATCCCTTCGTGGGACCTGGATTAAAAAGTCTCTTTCCTGGCTGGGGGAGTAGAGGCAGAATGGATGAAGTGACTTCCCTGAGGCACTGAAGGGTTTGCAGAGCCAGGGCCAGCACCTTGGTCCCCACACACCTTTGCTGTGGATTTTCCTGAGCAAACCAGGCTGCAAAAAAAGGTGAAAAATGAGCTTTCCAAGCCTGGGTGTGACTGCCTTGAGATGCTGCTGCCTGATATTTTAAAAAGCAGGATTCTCAGCACAATGGTGTTCCTGTTTCATCAGCAGCCTGGAGATGGTAAAGAGAATTTCTGTCATCTCCTACAGAAGGGGATGTTGTGGGTGCTGCCAGCTCTGCCTAGAGCAGACCTCACAATGCCCAGAGGAGCTCAGAGCTGCTCTCCTGCCGATCCTAAAGATGTCCTCAGCCCTTGCTGTGCTGGGGATGGGGCTTGCTGCAGCGAGCTGCATTTTGGGCTGTGTGAAGCTCCATTGCTAGGCAACAGAGGGGCTGGAGCTGCTGCTGCTCCACCTTGCAGGTGCAGCCTACAGGGGAGGGCTGGAGTTACACGTGGGCAGGGCTTTGGGATGCCAGAGATGGCTGGGGTGTGGGGATCTTGTTGTTTTGGGTTTTTTTTTTAGTGGCAGTCATCAGAAAGCTGAAGTGGATTCTGCTGGGAGGTGTGAAGTGCCTGAACTGTAAGGTCTGCTGGGACTGGTTCCCTCTGTAGCTCTGCCTCTGGACTCTCTCCAGGAGTTCCTGGTGTTTCTTGTCCCAAGGAGCCCAGGACTGAACACAGCACTCTACACAGAAATGTGGTCTCATGGGGCACTGGCCAGGCAGCACCCAAGCTAGGGAGTTTTTTCCTCCTGGTCACCTTGGAAATAGAGAGCAGATTATTTGTTTTCAGTTTGTAGCAGTAATTTAAGTGTTTAAAGACTATTAGCATGTCTTTCCTTAGAACTGTTTTTCCTTGGCAGATAACTAAAACTCTGTATGTCTTCTCCTGTAGATCATGTTTTTTCGGCTAGATTTTTCTCTAAATATTTCACTTAATTTCGCTTTGCTATTTGGATGTTTTTGAACACTGTTGATCTCCTATCAGACAATTTTAGCACGTGGAGAATCCTGATTCCACTTCTTAAGCTCTCCATGCCTCAGTTTCTCTGCAGTCTGTCAGCAGAGCTGGAATTTTCGGCTGATACCTGTAAAGCTCCTGTAACTCCCCTCTGTGCCTGCATGTGCAGACCACAGGCTATCCACAGTGCATACCCAGCTTTGTGCTGGAAAACAAACACCTGGAACTTTAAAGCACAGAGATTTTATGGAGCACGAACCTCTTGTGAGTGATGGAAGGATTTGTTCAGGGCTGACTTGTCCTGGCTGGGAGGGGATGGATCTCTCCAGCAGCTGGAAGTGTCTGTGACAACAAAAATTGCCTCCCACTCCACCCCATCAGGGTTTTCTGAGCACAGGCAGCTTTGTCATGTTGCACACACAGCGTGTTTACTCCAGGGAGCTTTTCAGGGAAGGAAATGTGGTTTTAGCACACAGCCTGGATGGTTGTGGAGCCAGCTGCTCTCTCTGGGTTTGCTTTCTTGCCTCTCATGCAGTGCTGTGCTCCTCACACTTCACCTGTGTGGAGTTGTGCAGTGCCTGGAGCTCTCTTCTCCCTAAGAACTGAACACCATTCCCAGGAATTGGATACCAGGCCCTGCAGCAACAAAACCTGCCAGGTACAGGTGTGCAGCAGGACTCTCACCCTGAGGGCTGCACTCAGTCGGTTTTAATCCCCTGTGACAATTTATTTCTCTTTGGGTGCCAAAATTCCTGCATCCTGTAGTCTCCATACAGCTCATCTTCCTGAGGGCTGGACCCTGGCATGCAGTGCTGGCATCCTGGGAGCAGAATTCCTCACCCCAGCAGTGCCATAGCCCCAGGGGGAAGGGAATTACAAGGAAACAGGAGCTGGGCATGAAGGATGGGTGGATAATGACATTATTAACACACCTCCTACAGTGGTGTGGCACAGAGCTGCCTTGGAATGCTGCTGTTGCCATGAGCACTGGAATGGGAGAGGAGCAGGGAAATCACTGAAATTCAGGCATTTAATTCTTCTTGAGCTTTCACCTTGTCCTTGCTGCTGTCTTGCTGCTGCCTTTTGTAGGGATGGCAGTGGGCTTTCTGTTTAGGAGGGTAAAGCTGTGCTCAGGGCTGTGTGAGACCCCAAATGGCAAAGCTGCCAGCTGCAGGGGGACAGAGCTGTCACCTCTGCCTCTCCTGTGCTGCCTCAGGGGGTGACAGGGACCCCCTGGCTGCTCACAGGGCTGGTGAGGTCATTGCAGATCAGAGCTGCTCAACATCCAGGCAGGATTCCAGAGGGCCTTGCAAGCCCTGCAAAATTGTCGTGTCCCACTTTGGGGAGTGGGAATCCTTTTTAGATCAGCCTCTTGAGAGCACCTTGTCCTGTCTGGGGCAGACTGAAAGGCAGGACCTTGGCTCTTCTGTTTGCTCAGTGCTGCCCATCCTTCCTTTGTTTGCAAACCAGTTGGTTTTAATCCTCTGTGACAATTTATTTTTGCTCTGGGTGCCAAAATTCCTGCATCCTGTAATCTCCATACAGCCACAAATCCCCCAAAATCCTTGCTGCAGCCTGGAGAGCCCTTTCTGCTGCCACAGGCAGGAATTCTGGCACATCACAGGGAGTATCCCTGCTTTGAATCCCAGGTTTGGAGCTGCCTGATGCTCCAGAGTGCCCAGTCCCAGTGTTTGCATTTTCAGCTGGATCCCCTCTGTGATGTGGCCACTGAAGCTGTTTCCCTGAGCATCCCTGTGTTTCCTTTCCCTGCAGAGGATCAAGAAGGATGTGGACAAAGGCACCCTGCACACAGATATGTTCCTGCTGAAGGCTGAAGGGGCAGGCAAGGAGGAAGGTGAGCACTGCAAGCCGGGAATGCAAAACCTCTCCCTTTCTTGGAATAACCCACCAAAAAACCTGGAGGCAAATTCCCCTCTCAGTGATAACCTCTGTGCCCCAGTGTTAGCTCAGGAAGAAATCCAGGAAAAGAGATTTCTGTGATTCTTTTTGTTTTCCAGTTTGTATATGGGAGGGAATTAAAACAGCATTTCCAAATTCCTGTTTCTGGGACATTTTGATCAGTGCTTTCCTGTTCCACAACAGAAAATCTTGGGGATTGCAGAATTCTCCTCTGGTGGGGTATTCCTGGGTGGTGCCAGGTACCTGCTAAAGCTGCTCCATCCCTCCCTCCTCAGCTGGAGAAGGGAGAGAAAATCCAATGGGACACTCATGGATTGAGATAAGGACAGGGAGAGATCCCTCAGCTCTTTGCCTGCTCCAGGTTGGATCCATTCCATGGATTCCAATCCTTATGGAACAGATTGATTGATCCATTGTGGCTCATTGGTTATTTTGATTGGAGTAGGAATTCCATCACTTTCCTTAGGAGATTTTCTACTTGACTCAGGCAACAGGACAACTTCCTTGGAGCTGAATTTCTAAAATGTTAAAATTGTGATTGATTTCTCCAAACCTGAGTGTCTGGGATGGGATTTGGGGAGGAGGGTTGGTCACCAGCACTGTCTGGATTCCAGGCCCTGTTTGCATTATTCCTATTTATAGTTTTATCTTGTTGGAATTGCAGTTCCTCTGGAAGCACAGGGCCTGGCAGTGCTTCTCTCAGCCTGCATTTCAGGGATTTGCTCTGAAGTCAGAGTAGAAGGGATTGGAGAAAAGCAGAGGGATAGAGCACAAGCCTTGTCCTGCTGCTGATCCTTCTTTTAAAGCCTGGTTGGGGCTTTTTGGGATGATCTGTGTTTATTTTTGGGGTAAGACAGCAGTGTAGGGTAGCAGAAGAGGTGGAGAAAGCTGATGGAAGGTGGGAGGGCTCCATGGGATAACTGAGGGACATTTGTTGGTGCTTCTGATCAGGCCTTGTCTGAACTCCACCCTCCAGTAAAGGTGCAGACACTTCCAAGAGTCTCCTTGCTCCAGCAAGCTCTGAAAATACCCTGGAGACACCATGAGAATCCAAATACCCCCCAAAAAAAAAAATCCAAATATTTTTTTTGTGGAAATATCCAAAACAGGGCTGGAATTCTGAGAGGCCTTGGAGTACACAGACCAGGCAGGATTCTCCTCTGCTGATGCTCACGTTTGTTCTCTCCATTGCAGACAGGTGGAGCTGGAGTCGCCTCAGCCCCTCGGGAGTGAAACCCACTCCCAGGTCTGGCTTTTCCGTGGCTGCTGCTCCCAACAACCGCTGCCTCCTTTTTGGGGGGGTGCACGATGAGGAGGAGGAGGAGAGCATTGAGGGGGACTTCTTCAATGACATTTATTTCTATGACATCGGGAAGAACCGCTGGTTCCCTGCACAGCTCAAGGTCTGGGCTTAAATACCCTGATTTCCTTATCTCACACATCCTTTATGCCTGGTTTGGCCTCTGAGATTTCACAGATTGTTTGGGTGGGAAGGGACCCTAAAGATTCTCTCTTCCACTTGGTTGCTCCAAGCTGGCCTTGGACACTTGCAGGGATGGAGGAAGGAATTTTCTCTCTTTGAAGGAATCCTGTGTTTCTGGTAGCTCAAGGTGCACTTGAGCAATCCCTCTCCTCCAGGAATCAGGCTGCCCCATTATTGTGGAATACAAGATGAAGCAAAGCAGCTTGAAAACATATTTCTGGTGTTTTGCTGAAAGCCCTCTCCAGGCCACACGAGTCTGACATGAGGGGAGGTCAGCAAAAGCTGCTGTGAAAAGATTTTGGGATCAAACCCCTCCCTCTTCTCCTTGGTGCTGATGAGCTACCAGAAGAGATGAAATGTTAACCTTGGCTCCAAGGGCTTCAGAACTGGCTCAGCTCTTTGATTGTGTTTGAACCACTCTCACAGGCCAAGGGAGGTGCAAACTTCTCCTTCCCTCTGCCCCTTCCTGGCTTTGTTCTCCAAATGCAGAAGTCAATCCCATAATAACAGGCAAACAGCCACTCAGCTGGTTGCTGCATCCTTCCCAAACTGATTGTTTTCCAGCCTTTCATAGAGTTCTTCCAAGACCTGGAGTGCTGCCTGGTAATGGGCTGTGATGTAGCACCCAGCAATTGTGATTTTAGGAACTCGTGGGTTACTTTGCTTGTCACTGAACAGTGGCCTCTATTTGTGGCACCTGGGAGCAGGAGAGCTGCTCCTCCCTTAACAGAGGAAACAATTCCACACCCTGCCTTCTCCAGGATCTTCCCTGTTCCTTGTTTTAGGCTGGGAGAAGCTGTAGGAGGAATTGCACTGATCACTTGAGAATTTAAATTGTGATGAAAACCAGAATTGTTCCTTTCCTCCAGCAGCACCTGTGCCATTCGTACAAACTGCTTCTAGGTGCAATTCCCACAAAATCTCCTTTAATTGCTGTTCCCAGGGCCCCAGAGCAGAGAGGAGGAAGCGCAGGCGTGGCAGGCAGGCTGAGGCAGAGGCTGCTGGGGAGGAGGAGCTGCAGCTGCCACCTCCCCAGGGCCCCCTGGAGATCGTCAAGGAGGTGGTGGCAGAAGATGGCACCGTCATGACCATCAAACAGGTGATCCCTGGAGCTGCAGAAGACAAGGACAGGTCTGGCTCAGAGGAGGAGGAGGAGGATGAAGAGGAAGGTGGAGCCCTGGGCCAGCCTGTAGAGCCGTGCCCACGCTCCAGTGCCATGGTGGCAGTGAAGCATGGGGTCCTCTATGTGTATGGGGGCATGTTTGAGGTGGGAGATCGCCAGGTGACCCTCAGTGACCTGCACAGCATCGACCTGCACAGGATGGATGAGTGGAAGGTGCTGCTGGAGATGGATCCAAGTGAGTTCTGCTGCTGGGAGCTCTCCCTGTGCCTTCAGGGGAGCAACACTGGGGGGAAAAAACAACTGTGGGGCGTCCTCAGGGGTGGTGGTGAGCCTTTGAGTGGTTTTCCCTGGATAGGAAAAAACTTGGGGGTGTGTGATAATGCAGTGTCTTACCTGTGTGGTCAGAGCTTTGGGGTCACTGTAGTCAGCTCTGCCCTGTGACTTGGAAATCCAAGAGCTGTGAACAGAGTTGTGGTGGCATGAGCCATGCTGGGAATCCTGCTGTGCCAGGCTTGTCCCCTCCTCCAGGGAACAGGGATGTCCTCACTGTCCTCACTGTCCTCACTGTCTCAGGGCAGTGAAGGGCTTGTGGGCATTTCCTGGGGTTATCTCTTTGTACCTTAATTTCTCTCTTCTCCCTTCTCCCTTCTCCCTTCTCCCTTCTCCCTTCTCCCTTCTCCCTTCTCTCTTCTCCCTTCTCCCTTCTCCCTTCTCCCTTCTCCCTTCTNNNNCTCTTCTCTCTTCTCTCTTCTCTCCTCTCTCTTCTCTCTTCTCTCTTCTCTCTTCTCTCTTCTCTCTTCTCTCTTCTCTCTTCTCTCTTCTCTTCCCTTACCCTTCCCTTCCCCATCAAAGAAACCCAGGAATGGCTGGAGGAGTCAGAGTCAGATGAAGAGGAGGATGATGATGATGTGGAAGGTGCAGAGGGAGGGGAGGAAGAAGAGGAGAGCTCTGAAGAGGAGAGTGAAGATGAGGAAGGTAATTACTAATAAATGCTGTCTCCATACTAATCTAAAGTGGGATTTAGGGCAAGTTCCTGGTTCTGCTGTGTGCCTGGAAAGGTCTCCCTGGCATCCAGGGGAGTTTTCCAGCAGAATCAGCTTTCCTAATACATTGCACTCGGAATAAAAGAGAAATTGCCCTGGTTGCTGGTACATTCTCAGCCTGTTACCTTCATCTGCTGTGTGCCTGGAAAGGTCTCCCTGGCATCCAGGGGAGTTTTCCAGCAGAATCAGCTTTCCTAATACATTGCACTCGGAATAAAAGAGAAATTGCCCTGGTTGCTGGTACATTCTCAGGCTGTTACCTTCAGCCCCACGTGGCCTGGCTGGTGTGGCTGTGTGAGCTGTGTGTGACCTGTGTGTGACTGTGTGTCCCTGTCTGTGCCCAGGGGAGCAGCAGCACCCAGCAGTGCAGCCTGGCGAGGCCCAGCCCCAGTACGTGGCCAGGACAGAGCAGTACTGGCTCAGGCTGGCCCGCAGCCACATGGGCCCCGAGGCCAAGGACAAGAAGGTGCTCAAGGTGGCTCATGCCATGGCCAAGACTTTCTATGAAGATCCCATCCAGACGTCCTGAGGCTGCTGCAGCAGTGGAGGAATGTGCTGGGAGCAGTGGTGACTCCTGCTGAGCTCAGATGTCCATCCTGGCCTCCAGCCTTTGCCAGCTCTGGGCTGACCATCCTGGATGGATGCTCTGGATCTGCTGTTACTCCTGGGAATGCTGTGGGAGGCTCCTGAGGAACAGGATTGCTGTCCAAGCACCTGTTCTGCTGAGGCTGGGCTGTACAACACTGACTTTGTTGTTCCAAAGTTGGTTTGGGTCTGTCCAGACAAACTGTGCACATGACAACGGTTCACTGGTCCCAAATTCCTGACTGGGGCCAGGATGTTCCACAGTTTCCTACAATAAATTTGGTTATATCATCTTGTTTTGCTCGGTAAATCCCATCCCAGCTTTTGTTCTTGTTTTCCTCCTGGTGTGCAAGAGGGACTGCAGTTCCTGCTGTGAGCTCTGCAGGCAGTGTGAAGTGCACCAGCAGCTCTGAGACACCTGGAAAAAACCTGGGAATCCTTTCCTGCCTTACCTGGGAGATGCACTCACAGAATCCTCTTCCTTTCCCATGTTCACTGTAGTTTTCCCTTTGTGGTACCTCCCAGTTGACTTTTTCCCCCTGTTGGCCCAATTGTCCTGCAAGTGACCTCTCATGAGCAGTGAAATGTCCACCTGCAAATCTCAGTGAGGCCAGGAAGGAGTGGGCTGATCCAAGGATTTGTTCTTCAGCCCCTCTCCTCAAGGAATCCCTTCCTTCCCAGCAGAGCACTGCTGTGTCCTTTGGGACAACAGATGGGATCCCAGTGATGCCTGGAGGTGCCACCAGGGCTGGCTGTCCTTGTGCAGGGAATTCCAGGTGCCCTGGGTATTGCTGTGGCAGGGCCATCCCCAGGGGTGCAGCTCTCCAGAGAGCAGGGCTGGGATCCACTGGGCTAATTAGGACAGAAGGAAGATTAAATAGAGCTGACAGGGAGCTTGAATTCGTGTGATAAAAACGTGTCTGACAGGGAGGGACCTTCCCCACAAAATAACAGGTGAGAGGTGGAAACAAACCATTCACTGATGGCCTGGGAAAGGTGAAAACATTTCTTGTAAATCTTGTTAACCCAGGAAGGAATCCC
>VZTT01011272.1:23943-62243 GCA_013400855.1 Buphagus erythrorhynchus | reverse complement strand
CTCTATGTGTTTTTGGCATGCTAGAGTAGAAGTTAATGTTACACAATTAATTTTTTTCAGAATTTCCTTTATGGCACCCAGTGTAAGAGTTTTGTAAGCTGAAAAAACAGAAGGTAAAGACTATAAACCTTTCGGGAAGTACAGATTGTTTATGTGTCTTTTCCTGCTGGAAATGTTGTTGGAAAAAAAATAATGTTAATTACAGTACTGAAACAGTAAAACAGTGTGTGGCTATCTGTAAGGGAAACAAATTTGCACATAAATTGCATAGATATTCTCATTTTCTGGGGAAAATACTTTGTATTGTACTCTGTGTCAAAAAAAACCTTGTGATCTCTAATGGAATGTGACACCTAAAATGGATATGCTCATGATGGGTTCAGTTTTATGTATTCTGCATTTTTAGTTTAAAAGACCTATTTTCAGTACAGCAGCTGTAATGGAGAGGCATTAGCCCCTTACCTTGCCTATGGATGGGAGTCCAGTAAGGCATTCTTGCTGCTGCTGTGAGCTAGTATTTCCAAAGTGAATTTTAATACAGCTGGAGAGAGGAGTAATAATGGGAACTATTCCAAACAGTGTTTCTGCAATGTGAACTCTGGAAAGGATTTTGAAATATACTGAAAAAGATATTTGTTCATTGTTAGTTTACTTCATTGACACATTTTGATGGTATGAGAGAGGCAAGTTAGTGCAGCAAAATAACCGGAAAAGCTGAATAAGCTCTCTCTCGAGCATGAATTGTGAATTGGAAGTGGACATAAGGAGCAATGCGTATGAGTTTTTCCCTGAGTCCCTTTTCTTTTTAATTGGATTGTCCTCCAACTACTCATGTTCTATTTAGAATTTGTTTTTGTCTTGAAAACTGGAGTTTGAATTTCAAGATAAAAGTCATATAACATCTGATATCTTTCTTTTAGTCAGATGCCAGAAGAAATATTGGCATTTTTGGGAAAAGCAACAAAAAGCATTGCCTCTCTTTTTCTTCCCTTCCACCACATATGTGGAGGTGACTAATTGAAGCACAGTAACTCTACTATTACAGTTTCATAATGAAAGCAGTTAAAATAGGAGATAATAGAACACAGTTTTCTGTGTGCCTGTGGCTGCTCACACATAACTGGGATCCTTCTGCTGCGGAAATGGCACAGACTCTGTAAAATCATTTAAGTAGAGTGGGCTGTGATTTCATCCCTAATGGTCCTGCTACACAAATTCAACTTATTTAACAGAGGAAAATACAGTGTCTGGCTGTGAAGACGCAAGACCAACATGGGAGTTTTCTTAGGTGGTTCTCGAATGATTTTATGATTTGAGAGAACCAAGCCCCCTCATGTTTCCTCGTGAGATTTTTTGAATATCCACAACCCACTGTCCTTGCTGGATTAAAACCAGATGTTTGTTATGCTGTGTTATTTTTTTTTAAGGCTTGGAGTATAATTTATGTTAGATTAAGTAACTCTATTAGGTATATCTCAATATTGAAACATATTGTGTGAGGTACTCTTCTGTATGGATCTGGAAATGTGAGAATACATAGCATCTACAAATCTGAAACCAGCAATTTCTCCCTAAATAATCCATATCCTTTAGTGAAGATAAGAAACTCTGACATTTAATGCACCTATAACTAATATTCATTTTCAGCATAATTCCTTATGTCAGTTTTTCAATTTAGCAGATGAATTCCAGTCTTATAGAATTACATTTTTTTTATTAACAATGCAAAGTTGGAAATGTAATTACAATGCAAATCCATCTAATTCTTTGCTTTTAAAAAACCAAAAGTTTTTTGTGGAGCAAAAGACTGCAGAACACAAGGAAAACAGTTTTGCAAAATATATGTTGCATTATTTTGCTTGTAGATAATGATATTAAAGAACAATTGTGAATGCAGTCTACAAGATCGCTATATTTCAATTTACATTTGCTGTACAATAATATTGATTGCTGTATTGTTAGAGGACTCTTAGTTGCTCTCAGCCATCTTTCAGCTGAAAAAAAAATTCAGTTTGCAGAAAACAGTTTGGTGGGTTTTTTTTTCCATACAGTGTTTTGCATGTGAGAAGCAAAAGTTGGGAAAAAGCGTAAGGAGATAAAAAAATATGATTATAAAATCATGCTTTGATCAGATTAGGGATAATAGTTCCCACAAAGTCATTGCCAAAGAGTTTCATAATAAACATTTTTTATCAGTTTGGTTTATTGGTTGTATTTATAACAAGGGAACTACGTGAAATACAACACTGTGTTTTAACCATAACATCTAATAATATCTGAAGATGTCTGTCTGAAATGGCTGGCTTTGTTTTAGTTAAAATTTAGCTCTTTTTATCAGCTAGTCTTCTTGAGCTTGTGTGTGTGGGGGTGTGTATGTGTGTGGTTGTGTCCAAACTAGCATGATCTATGCTCATGATAAGCCTATTTCTTTAAAGTGCTGGAGTGCTCAGTTTTTTAAGTTTATCCATCTAACTTCATAATAAAAGTAATCAGTAACTTACACTTCCTGTATTATTGAGATATTCCTTCAAGGAATCAGTAGTTCAAGGAGAGATTGATAAACATGGACTGATATGTGTGAATGTGGGCTTAACCATATGTTACAGCATTGCCAGTTGTTTATATTGTATGTTGAACAACCACTTCAGAAGATTGCTTGCTCTAGTGTCACTCCTTAAGGTTACCAGAGTCTGCAAAACAAGTCAAAATAATTAATTCTGGTCTTGCACACAAGAATAATCCCTCTTTAATATAATGATGTCTTAAATTGCAATTTTCTTTGTAAATGTTTTCAACAGATGAAAGAAGGAATGGGTGTCTAAAAGGCAGCTCAGTTACAGTAGCCTCCCCAAGAAAAGGCAAAGGGGGAAGTAGTGGTCAAGGGAAGTGATGACCTATGATGAAATTCATAGCTAGCTAGTATTTCCAGATGTAATAGTATTTCCAGATATGATGTTGAAGGTTTATCTTAGTTAGTTCTTGTCATACTTATCTTCTAGTCTGAGTGGAACACTTTCAAATTATTTGAATAGCTTTATTTTCTGGCACCGGAAAAAACAAACAAGGAAACAAACAAAAACAACAATAACAGAAAGCAAGAAAAATAACCCAACCCGAGTCAACCCAGTTAACACTGATTTCCTCTTTCCTTGTTCAGGATTTAATTTCGTCCTTTAATGCATACTTGATATACATATCCTGGCTTCTAATTTTCATTCTTGAAAGTTTTATCTTTGATCTAGCTACAGCAATTACAGAATATTCAAGAAATTATCTAAAGTTCTGGCTTGAGGTATGTAGGGAAAGAATGAGAGAAGTCTATATTTCTATGTAATAGTCCTTGAAAGTGTCAGGTTAGCTTCAGGCTGCTCAACATGACCTTAAAAAATTATCTCCTGGTATAAACTTAATGTGTGTCTTTGTAATCTATTGTGGCTTCATCTGCATTATTTGAAAATCTGATCCCTCATTTAACTGAAAGTAAGTCCAGGTGGGCTATATAGGCATATAGGCCTACTATATAAGCTATATAGTAAGTCCTCTGTGTATGCTATATAGGGCATTTTTGATTTTCTGGCTTAGGGGTTGAAAAAGGTGTTGAATATTTGGTTTACCAGGATATCATTATAGAATCAGTGTTTCTTTGTGACTAGTTACTGAAACAGTCTCAAATCTGGAATAATTTTATTTAGTCACCTTCTGGAGCGCCTGTTTTTTCAGAACTTGGTCTTGTATGCAACTCACCATTGTTCATTGTACTTTGCCCTGTCTCTGCAGTGAGATATTGCACCTCTGCAGTAATGATCATAGGCAATGTTGTTTATATCTGAATGTTTATTAAATCTTATCATCTGAGACCAGAGTAGTCACCTAAACTAATCCAGTTTCTTATTTTGAGAAATTCTTAAGTTCAAAATACTGGATTTCTAAATGCTCCTGTTTGTTTCTTTCATGCTTGATTTTACAATATTTCTGTTTGTCTGTCAGTGATACTGGTCTTGCTGAGCATCCTCATAAGTGTTTGTTTTCTGCAAAGTGTTGTACTGTTATGTATTTGTCTTTTCTTGGTATCTTGCTTTCTTTTTTTTTTTTTTTTTACTTCAGTATCGACATTTCTAAAGAATCGTACAGAAGAGGATCATGTTTTACTGCTTTTTAAGTAAAGAGACCTATGATCTCTTGTTTAGATCTAGAAGGCCTAGGAAGAGAAGAACTTGTCTAGGGAAAAAAGAACTTTAGTATCCTTTTAAATTAGGTAACACAGAAACCCCAGCCATAGTGCTTTAAATAGCTAAAATGTCTTAAAAAAAAAAAGGCAAAACATATGTGTTTAGCTACTAAAATAAGTGGAATGAGAACTTCTTGGAAAAACATCCTTCGGAAATGAGATTTGAAAAGGTCAATGCAATAAATGGTGATTTTGCAAGCAACAGGAGACACCACTATGATAGGTGGTGCAGCTGATTTAAAGCTGGTTTAGTCTTCTCAGTGCTCCAGCCCTTGGGCAGGGTTCTCACTTAAGTTAATCAAGACTGAATTCCTCAGCTGCAAACTGAGTAGAGCACAGAGCTGATCCTGTGCCATGCTGGCTCAGGGCAGGAAGGGTGTACTTGCCCCAGTGCCTTCACAGGTACATCCCTGTGGCTTCCAGGTGAAGTGGAACAGCTGCTTCAAGGCAATGGGGTGCTTGGGCTGATAAACCCACAGTTATCAGCACACATGCCATGCAGAAGCACACATATGCACACCCTGCATATGCACACACCCCCATTCCCATTGCTGTCTAATCCTGTGTGATCTACTTTATCCTTTTGTTGCAGGAATCTTCTTTCATCCCGTTACTTGAGGTGATGAAAAAGGACTCTCATTGGTCTTGCCTTTTACAAATTTTCTGTACAAAATTCTTGATTTAAGTTAAGTGATCTAAACTAATGTCAGGCAGCTCAGGTCAACATGTGAAAGGAAGCCCTAAAAACCACAGGATGCCAACAGCTTAACAGGAAATGAAGGGAGCTGTGGGAGCTGGAGCTACAGAAGTGCTTGAGGTCTCAATCAATCATGCTTGCTTCAGTATTGATTCATAAGACAACTGCTTTTACTTGGCTAGAGTAAGGAGAGTAATTGAGGTATAATAACCTGAGCTAGCTGCTCCAGCAAAGCCTACCATGATTTAGCAAGGCCAAATTAGGTAAATTTGCTCAGTAAATCTTTTTGTTTTTTGAAGACTTCCTAATGCTATATGATCACTTCCGTGGAAGTGTGCTCTTAATCTAAAATAAAGATCAAGTACAACTGGTGAGTTGACCCTGGCTGGATGCCAGGTGCCCACCAAAGCTTCTCTATCCCTCCCTTCAGCTAGACACAGTAGAGAAAATATGACTAAAGATTCCTGGATCAGCAGAGGAGCAGGTAGAGATCACTGACATGTTACAAAATGTCATGGACAGAAGTGTCAGTTCAGGGACATTCATTTAATTTCTTACGAACCAAATCTGCTCAGAATAATGATAAATAAATCCCAAATTTTTCAAAATTATTGCCCCCAGTCCCTCCATTTTTTGCAGGCTCAACTTCACTTCCAAATTCCCCACATCTTGCCAGACTGTGATGCAGTGTGACAGACAATGGGGATTGTGGTCAATTCATCACACCTTGACTCTGCCTCTCTTTCCTCCTCAGGGAAAGGACTCCTCACACTCTTCCCTGCTCCAGTGTGGGGTCCCTCCGTGACTTTGTCCACCACAAGTCCTTCCCACAGCTCTCCACCAGCTGCTCCAGCATGGGCCCCTCCCAGGGGGTGCAGTACTTCAGACAAGCTGCTCCAGTGTGGGTCCCCCACAGGTCACTAGTCCTGCCACCAAGCCTTCTCCCGTAGGGGTTCCTCTCTCCATGGGTCCACATGCCCTGCCAGGAGCCTGTTCCAGCAGGGGCTTCCCATGGGGTCAGAGCCTCTGCTGGGCACATCTGTCTGCTCTGACATGGGGTCCTCCAAGGGCTACAGGAGCACAGCCTGGCTCACCGTGGTCTTCCCCATAGCCTGCAGGGGAGGTGCTCTTCTCCAGCACCTGGATCCCCTTTTTCCCCTCCTTATTCACTGATCTTCATGTCTGCAAGCCTGTTTCTCTCACAATGTGTTCTCATTCCTTTCCTCTGGCTGCAGTTGTGCAGGTTTTCTCCTTGCTTCTTAGATGTTATCCCAGAGGCACTGTGGCCATTGTTGATGGGCTCAGCCTTGTCTTGCAGCTGGATGGCACTGACTCTGTCTGACATGGTAGGGAGCTTCTGGCATTCTCTCACAAAAGCCACCCATGTAGTCCCCCCACTACCAAAATCATGCCACATAAAACCAGTGCAGCACAACAATCTACAGGCTTGCATTTTTTCCTTTGCGATAATTGCAGTGAAAAAGATAATAATTTAATTACAATAAACGCTGTATTCTTGGTCAGTGATGCAGTTCAGCATGTGAATCTGCCAGTTCCTCCAGACGGATCATCTCAAGTTGTTTCTCTTTCTAATGAAACACTTCAGCTGTCATAAGGTGGCTTATAAGTTCTTATCTTTCACACAGCTCTGATGTGAATTAAATGCAGCTGCTGTTCATGCAGAATGGTATCGTAGTTTTTGCTTTCTTTTGGGTTTGCTTGGTCAATTGTAAAAATGCCCTTTTTTGAGTACAATTCAGTTCCTTTTGTATCAGCCAGTTAAAAAGGTATATGCGTCCTTGAAGGCCTTTCAGAATTTGGATTGATACACATATTAGTTGTGGCAATATTACTGCTTGGCTGCAACTTTGTACATTGGTTTGCTTATACTAGGAATGTCAGCATTTTATTGCAGTGATTTCTCAACAATTGTTCTTGGAGAAGGATATGATTTTTGAGCGTAGTAAAAAGTGCTTATGATGTTTTATACTCCATTTAGTTGGAAGCAGCTTACTTATGTAGAAAAGATAGGATTTAAAAAAAAACAAAAAATACAAAAAAAAATAATCTAATAACACAGTTTTACTAGTCCTGGTGAGCAGTTCTAAGGAGTTACCTATACAATTTTCCTAAATTTCATATATATTCACATAGGTAAGTTTCCAATTGTGAATTGTGAACTGAATCCATTGTACTATTTCTTTACTGTTGCTGTGCTTATTTATGACTGTTAAAGCACCTGTATAATTTAGACAGGGTTGTGTTAAAATCTTGGAATGTTCATAGCAGGATCCACTTTAGGATTTATGGCATTACTAAAAAAAGACATTCTCAAGGGGAAATGCTGCCACTTTCTCTGTATCTGCAGAATTACAGAATCAGAAAAAAAATCAGAATGAGTCTGCCCATGTTGGAACTGGGAATTTTACTAATATTGTAGTGTTTATATTAAAAAGTGACCAACTTTTTCAAAGACCCTGAGATAGACTCTGTAAATATGCAAAGACAATTGTAATGCATTTCTTGGCAAGTTTTATTTAAAATTAGGTAAATCAGATTTTGACAATGTATAAATGTTAATGTGTATATATATTATTTTATCTCATCAACAAAACTGAGTTTTACAGTTAGCTAATAAAATACAGAGGCTAGTAAGGAGAACTGCAGTTAAAGTTCTTACTCTCTGCAGTTTGTTTAGTTATTTGTGACATGTCCTAGCTGTGCTGTCTTTAAAAGATGCATCACCACTTTCATAAGGAAAACAGTTATTAGCATTCCTCAATATAGACAGGAATTAAATATGGATGGATGGATATCTCACTAAAAAGCGAAATAAATCAGTAATTAAACTGCACAGATGGGATAGAGATAATTAAAATATATATAAAAATTGGCTTTACAAGCCATAAAAAGAAACACATCTGTTTTAAAAGAAAATACAACCGAGTCTAAAAACAGCTTGACTTCTAATTTTTTTCATAGCTCTTGAACATCTGTGCAAAGCACTTTACTAGTGTAAGTAATGATGGATTTGCTTTTATCAGCAAAGATTTCATTTACAGGAGTGGAAAGCTATAAATACAATACAAACACTGCTGAGCCCACAAGTCTAACTTGGATTACTTCCACTGAAACTTTGTTACAGGGTGCTGCTGTTCTGCTTTGAGGCTTTTTATTAGTGCAGACTCCTGTCTTCTTGTCACATCCTGCCTGAAGGTCATAGGAACAGTCATCATCTGCATAAGCATGCCTTCTGAAGAGAATAGTATGTAGGAATTAATTTTGAAAAGAATTTTTATTGTATTTCTTTTCCTTCCAAATTTTGCATATATTTGCACAGCAACACTATATTGATCATTGCCTTCTTCCTCTCTCAGAAATTTTTTGCACTTCAGGACTTCACCTTATCCAGAGAATAAGCCCATAATCCAGAGAAGCTGTTTTTCCATTTTGTTTTCTTCAATTGTCAGATTATGGGGTTTTCTTCTACATTTTCGTCATAGTTCAAATCTGTGGTAATATATTGCAAGAAAAATCCACAAACTTTTGTATCTAATGCCTGTAGTGCCTGAAGTGCTTAATACATTTTTGGATACATAGGAACAGAGCTGGTACCCAAAAGGTTACACTTAGAATGTGTCTGGCCAAAAGTGAGGACAGCTAAATTTTGAAATTAACTGTTATCTGTAGTAAAGTGTCTAATTGTCTTACTTTTCTAATAGAGGGAAATAAATTATGTGTTTACTTATCTAAGCCATGTAACTCTCTGATGTGAAATGAACATTAGATTGATCCAAATTTTGGCTTATGCCAGGGGATATTTTTTCTCTGAATGGGATAAAAAATCTCCTATGACTGCAGTTTAAAGATAATAGAAAATTAGATAAAAAGAGAGAAGCCTATAAAAGTAAAATTATGAAAAATATATGAAAATTTTCAGTATTTTAAATCTTAAGCAAATTTTTTAAAGTTAAGCAAAATATTTAAAGTCTTTTTACAATTTACTTAGTACTAGAACAGCTACTAATCCAGTAACAAACTCTGAGGAGTCTATAGTGACAAAATTGCTAGGAAATTTTGGTAAACAGAATGCTTCAGTCATCATGCTTAGACTTTTGATCAGACATTTATTTGTCTTTTGCTTTAGTGAGCAGAAAGAAAACTTAATTCTGTATAAGAAGCCCAAGGTTGCTCTCCTCTTTCACACACATATGCAATTATTTAGTATATCCTGCACTGATTCTGTTGCTGTTAATTATGGGCTGCCTAAATCTTCCTATGAAAAAGCTTTATTTTCTTTGATTATAATTCTGCTAGATTTGAACCATTACATCTAAAATTTTCTATGCCATGAACAGATTTATTAAAATTTTGTAAAAAATATTATTGTTTGAGGAACAAGATTAGGGGAACTATATTGCTGATCTGAAAACAGAAATTACTCCTAACAGACAAATTGCTTCACATTTATACTTGGGGTAACTTTACTCATTACTTCAGTGCAGTGACTTGAGGGTGTGATGTGGGAGGGACTGGGGAGGAGAAAAAATTTGCATGAGAATGAAGATAGGAAGAGAATGACAAGTTGGCACTGCAACTGGCAGAGCAGCACTGGACAGGGCTTTAAGCAGAAAATACAGTAGGAGTGATCACAAGTGCCAATAGCAATAGGGATATAAGATATGTAGGGTTTAGAACATTCACCTTCTGGAGCCGAGAGTTGGAGTTTTCATTCCTATACTCCTTTCTGTTCATCCACAACTCAAACCAAACTGAAAGAGTTTTTTCTAATTTGCCTTCATTAATTAAAAAATGAAGCACGTGCAGAGGATTTAGTATTTAATTGAATTAATAGTAATAGCCAGGAGTGAAAATGGCCCTACCTTACTATTTCTGACCCAGGCTTGAGCCTCTGTGCTTTGAACTTGCTTATCTTCCAGCCCTAGGTTGCCATGTCCCACACCTTTGATCCTTAACTTTATTGTAAAATGCAAAATTGGGTTAAGAGCAATTTTTTCTGTAAGATGGATGCAATAATGGCTTTTAATTTTTTTTTTTTTTGGCAATGAACAGAAAATTACATGCAGAATTTAGCATAGAGCAGAAGCATTGAAATTTCCTACACTTAGAAACTGGGGAAAGTCAGGATTAATTCTTTCATTGTGTCAATGTTTTTCAGTTTTTGTAAGAGAAAGGCATGGATGAAGAGAGACATAATGCTTTTGTTAGACCTACTCAATATACATGAGAAAATTTGGTCATATAAGTCCCCTTCAAGTCTGCAATACAACATTAATTTCCAATTAAATACAATTTGAAAAGAATTATTTGGCACTTTCATTACATAAAATCACTTAGACTATCTGAGGAAAAATTGTAGTGAGTGAGAGGGAGTATTAACAGGATTGGAAATGTGATAGAGTAATTTATTCCAATGGGATGTTATGCTGTGGGTAGTCTTTTTGTTTACAGAGGATTAAAATTGAATTATAATTTATACTTCTAAGATACAATAATGTAGTATTTTTCTAAAAGACCTTGTGTTTCCTATCTTTTGATTCTTAATTTTCAGACTTGCACTTGGCCTCTGTTAAACCCCATGAGGTTTGCATGGGGCCAAGTCTTGAGCTGTTCCTGGTCCATCTGGATGACATCCTGTCCTTCAGGTGTGTCAACTCAGCTACACCACTCAGCTTGTTGTCACTTGCAGACTTGCTAAGGGTTCATTAATCCTGATGTCTATGTCGTTGATGAAGACATTAAACAACACTGGTCCCAGTGAGGGACACCACTTGTCGCTGATATCCATCATGACATGGAGCCATCGACCATTGCCCTCTGAATGTCACCATTGATAGATGCTTTAAACATTGAAGAAACCAGCTGACACGAAACAGAAAAAGAAGAAATTTAATTTTCAAATAAAAGATAGCTGATTCTTTTTCTTCTTGCTTGCTGAAACTCAGGAAACAACTGATCAGATCAGCATATTCACAATAGTGGTAGGAACACTAATGATTATATCTGTAATTTCTAGTTAGTGCATTTTGGCTTACTAGGAGGAAGTCCCAATACATTATTATTTTTTTCTTTTTGATAAGATTAGTGAACCTCGTATATGAGTGAGGCCATTTGCACATTTTAGTATATAGTTCTCTGAAGGCAAAGGCTATCTGTTTTTGAGGCAGATACACTTGATACTTCAACTCATCTTCCTAAAACTTGTGTCAATATCCTTTGTGACTTAACTACTGCTTAAGCGTCAGTAGCCTTTGTGATGTAACTACTGCTTACATTCCCTCGTTCTACATCTGCCTTCAGTCACAATAAGGGAAAAATAATTTTGTTGCCACACGTTTAAATGAATTTATTTCTGAATCATTTCTCTGAAAAGGTCTTTGTTGATTTCGCCACTTTTGTTCAGTATTCTAAACAAGTGTTGTCAACCTCAACATCAGGTTGAGGGAGGTGATTCTCCCCCTACTCTCCCACTGTAAGTCTCATTTGGTTTACTGCATCCAGCTCTGGATTCCCTCCAGCAGTCTTGTGTCTTTAATGAAGAAAGACATCAACCTGCTGGAAGGAGTCCAGAGAAAGGCCACAAAAATGATCTGATGACTGGAGCTCCTATTTTATGATGACAGGCTGAGGGAGCTGGGGTTGTTCAGTCTGGGGAAGAGAAGTCTCCAAGGACACCTCATTTGTCTTTCCAGTGCATGAAGGGGACTTAAAAAAGGAGGGCAGACAACTTTATACATGGGCAGATAATGATACAATAAGGAGAAGGGGTTTTGAACTACAAGAGGAGAGATTCAGACTAGATATTAAATGGAAGTTCTTCACTCAGAGGTTGGTGAAGCACTAGAACAGGTTGTCCAGAGCAGTTGTGCATGCATCATCCCTGGAAGTGTTCAGGGCCAATTGGATAAGACTTTGAGCAATCTAGTCTAGTGAAAGGTGTCCCTACCCATGGCAGAAATTTAGAACTAGAAAGTCTTTAAGGTCCTTTCGAACCCAAACCATTGTATTATCATTCTATGACTGCCTAATTTTACTTTTTACGGGATTTGGTATATATAGTTGTAATAGTAGTAACAGCTCTCTGTAGGCACACATCCAAGCAGATAAATGTAATAAATGCATTAGGTGGGTTTCAAACAGCTCTCAAATGTTATTTCAACCTCATCATAATCAAAAATTGTGTAAGAAAGAGTTTCTCTTTTTATAAGGTGTCACCATTGTTATGAAATAGAGCTGCTGGCCACCTTGACAGAGTAGTTATTTGCTTAATATTCATCCTATTTAAAAAAATATAATGTTATCCTACAGAAATAGCCTCAGCTATGTGTAGTTCTGTTCTCATTCCTTCAGGGTATTATAACCTTTTACAGTAAGAGACAAGAGAACAGTAAAATGGATTATTGCCCGTTGTTTCAATTTTTACTCTTCTTTCCCTGTTCTTCTATATACTCTATTCAAAGCACAACTCAAGCCAATCAACAATTTAATAAAAACCAGAAAAACTAATTTCTGTATTATTTAGGTTAGTCAATTGGATTGGTAAAATCTGAGGTCCTTAATATTTTTTCCTGAATTGTTTTCACCCAGAAGTCTCCAAATATATAAATCCCATCTATTTTCTGTACAACATTGAACCTCCCTATTTGTTCTCTTTTGGAGTTTTTCTTTTTGCTTTGTTTGATTTGAAAATCTATAGTAAAGATAGAACTGCTTTCTATATATTTGGTTATTCTGTGGCTTAATATTGTGTGAAAACAGTGACATAATGTAAAAGAAGGCATCGTACAAATAAACTAGGCATTCCTTAATGAGTTAAATCACCAAGCTAGACATACTTCTTTGATTTGTAAGAAAATCATTATTACTGAAGAACAAATCAGTGAATATGCAGGTCTTTTACTGCCTGGAAAAAATTTAGTTTGAAATCTATTACTTAAATAGGATGGTAATACCACATTTGTCAAAACATAAGCCTTCAAATCTCCATTAAAACTATTAATATTTTCAGCCATGAAAACACATGAGGCAGTATAAAATGGGTTTCAGATTATTATGGTCTAGCTGAAAGACTTTTTACTAATCAACCACACTTCCCAATTCAGAAGTTCAACACTGAAGTATCTTGTTAAGGATATTTTATAATACTGAGAGGATGAAGAATCACTGTTCAATCTTAGATCTCCTGTTACTATGAAGCATGTAACTTGCTAGGCTTGGATTTTTTTATTTTTAATATAAGAGTGATTCTCAGTGATGTTATAAAAACACAGTCATGTTAATTAATGTTATATTTTCATACCATCCAGTAAGAAAGCACAGGCATGCCTGTGGAAAAGTATAATGGCAATCTAATTAGGATTCCTTCTAAGGAAAACATTGTAACAGACATCCTGCTGTGCTTATGTTATTTTAATTGGATGTTTAGCTCAAGGGCATTCATAATTTATCATAAACTTTAATGGTAATACAATCAGCTGGAAGGAAACCATACTTATCTCCTTGATTGTTCCATAAGAAATGAAATGCTAATTTGAACATCCTTGTTTTAATATGCTTTTACTGACATGGCAAGAAGTGAAGATTTGTTTTACAAGGAGGTCATGTTGTTCAGTGTCTCGGCTGGGTAATGACTTGATGTAGTAAAAATGTAAGAAAAATTGGAAAAAAAAACAGATTAAATCTGGCCTATCATGCAGAAATCTGACCAGTGTGCAGACTGATGAAAAGCTTTTATGTCAAGAGGATGGCAAAATATTACAGGAAGTCTTACTGTACTGATTTTGCCTTTTCTTTCTTTGGAAGAACTTGGACATCTTGGGTCCTCTAGTTCAATCATTAGTTCCCCAGTGGTAACTTCTGAAAAACTACTTTTAGGTGTACAAGCCACCAGAACCACATTCCAGTTGCTCCCAAATTTTGAAATTGTTGCAAATTTTATGGTTAATCTTCCTATAAGAATGATAGAGTATTTAATTAATGGGGATAGATTAGAGAGCCTTGGTCCATATTAGGTAGATCTGCTGGCACTTCTGCTTTCATCCTTAATACGAGAGCTTAAAATTTGACTTGGCAGTGCATTTAAGTGTTCTTGAGATGTGTTTACCAAAAAGAGAATAGTTCATTTTCACCAGTCTATGTTTATTGTTTTGTTGTCCAAAGATGTTGAAAATCCTGTTTTAAGAATGTTAATGTGATGTAATATATGATGATATACATTTTTTTGCCAAATATATTTCCCTTGGAAAAGTAATTAACATTGCATTCTGTAGGCTTGATCTTTGTGGGGAGCTTGTGCTGACACCTTCCAATGGGTCATTATGAGCTACCAAATTGCTTATACCCTGAATCAGTTGGGATTCATATTGCTGTTGTTCCTTCTAATATCATCTTGGATTTCTTATTATCTGTATGTTTAATCCTTTTAGCTTCATGCTAAGTTCTGAGCTTCAATAATTTTAAAATTCAATAATTTTGATCTCTCTTAAGTACTTTTTCGCACACATTTTCTGTTTCTCCATTTTTTATTGGCTGACAATCTATTTCTTTTGTCCTAGTAAAAAAATATATGTCTGATTTACGTTAATTATTTATAAATTATTCATGTTTTATTGTTACTGCATGACTGTTATGTTTTCTCCATAAAGTTAATATTCCTAGCACTAAAAATATCTCACTGGAGGCAATCCTTAGTTCCTGTTATTTCAGAGGCTTTACTCCCAGTACCCAAGTCAGTCATCTTCTTCTGGCTGGGAAAGGTAGACCCTCCACCCAGGCAGGCAAGACCTGTGCATAGCAGGTAAACAAAGCCACACCACTGTATGAGCCAAGAGGGGAACAGAGAGGGACTTGGCTGATATAGCTGCCAAGCTACTCTCTGTGATTTTTGAAAAGTCATGGCAGTCAGATGCCATCTCTAAACTGGAGAGAGATGGATTAGATGGGAAGACTGATGGGTAAGAATTTAGTTGAGTGATGATATCCAAAGAGTGGTGGTCAACAGCTCAGGGTCCTGATGGAGGGAGGTCAGTGACAAGTGGTGTCCCTCAGGTGTTTGTATTGGGGCCTGTGCTATTTAATGTCTTCATCAATGTCACTGACATCAGGATCAAGTAAGCCCTCAGCAAGTCTGCAGATAACACCAAGCTGAATGGTGGGGTTGACACACCCAAAGATGGGTTTCCATCCAGAAGGACCTCAACAAGCTTGAGAAGTCAGCCCATGGGAATCTCATGAGGTTTAAGAAAACCAAGTGCAAGGTGCTGCACCTGGGTCAGAACAACCTCTGATATCAGCACAGGCTGGGAGATGAACAGATGGAGAGCAGCCCTGTGAGAAGGACTTGGGGGTGCTGGTGGGTGAGAGGCTGGACATGACCCAGCCATGGGCACTCCCAGCCCAGAAAGCCAAACGTGTCCTGGGCTGCATCCAAAGCAGCGTGGGCAGCAGGGGAGGGAGGGGATTCTGCCCCTCTGCTCTGCTCTGGTGAGACCCCAGCTGGAACCCTGAATCCAGCTCTGGGGTCCCCAAAATGACAACATGGACCTTTTGGATTAAGTTCAGAGGGGAGCCACAAAGATGATCCAGAGTAATGGAGCATGATTCCTAATGAGACTGAGAAAGCTGAGGTTGTTCAGCCTGGAAAAAAAAGGCTCCGGGGAGACTTTAGAGCAACCTCCCAGTACCTGAAGGGAGCCTCGAAGAAAGCTGGAGATGTACTTTTTACCAGGGCATGGAGTATGAGGAGAAGGGAGAATGGCTTTGAAACTGAAGGATGACCAATTTAGATTACATATAAGAAAGAATTTTTTTACAATGAGGGTGATATAGATGCAATAGATTGCCCAGGTGATGGAACATTGCAATAGATTGTTGGGAGATTCTCCATCCCTGTGAATATTCAATGTCAGTGTGGATGAGGCACCATGCAATCTGTTCTGCTTGAAGATATCCCTAGTCATTGCAGTGGGGATTGGACTAGATGGCCTTTAAAGCTCCCTTGCAATTCAACCTATTCTATAGTTCTATAATTCCCTCTTACCTCTTGTAGATAAAAAGGTATGGCACCCAGAGAGGGGCATTTCTCACTGGATCATGGCTTTAATGATCCAAGATTACTACTCATCAGTATTTCCTGCTATGTGCAACCCCTTGTCATAGTTCTAAGTCTCCCAGACCACTTCCACATAAAAAATTAAATATACATATACATATACATATACATATGCATATACATATACATAAATATAAAGAGCTTTTATAAAAAGCTAGATTTTAATGACAGTTTGAATAAATATGCAGATTTCAAAACAAATCAAATAAGTATAAGGCTCTTAGAGCTCTAAACAAAAATTTGGTGCTCTGCTAGTGTTGATCTTATGAGATTGCCTGTTTTTATCTTAATGTGTTCTTCCTTTTAAGTCCTAGATAGGCACTAGTCCTAATATTTTTCCCTTTTTTGTCTGCTGATTTCCATTACCCTTTATCTCTTTTGGTACCTCAGATTTTGTCAGTATGTTGGAATTATTACCAGAAAACATGAAGTGAGACAGCTTGGCCTGAGCTTGAAGCAAGGAGACTAGTCAGCTATTTAAGGTATCCAAAAGGCTTCCAGGTGGCTTTAGGTCTCCAAATTGCTTCCCCTACAAGCATGTTTATATTGTCTGTTTTCTTAGATAGTTTTAGAAACATATAATACCTCTGTCTCACATTTTTGGCTCCATCCTTAGACCAGCACTGCTGAAAGGTGGCACTGAGTTTTTATCTGATTTTGCCTGGATGCATGGAATTTGAAATAGATGCTGCAGATTGAATTCCTACTCTCCATCTTTAAAGGTATAATCAAGTATCACAACTATGCTAAGCTTCTATGTTTTTCAGTTATGTGTATCTCTTGATAATGCTTATCCTTTCTTTATTTTATGTGGAAAAAACTACCCAAGTAAGGCAAATGGACTAAGGAACTAAAATACATAAACTAATAGTGAAATATTGCTAATTATGAATAAACAAAGGCATTCAAGGCCAGGAGTTTTCCTATACTCTTTTTATTGTAGATGTTTACACATTAATGTAAACAAAATGTGTAATGTATGCAGACAGTTAATTTGTTTGATTGATGAAGTGTTTAAACAGAATTAATGGTATTACTTAATGGAACTTATGGATGCCATTTTTTATACATTATTTCAGCATTATCTGATAGTGCTGGAATATAAATCTATACTTAATTGGCTATGCAAGCATTTACTGAATTTTTCTTTGAATACTTAAAGGATTCAAAAGCTTGTTTAAAGGGTAAACCCAGCAGTTTTCTGAAGTGTATTTGCAGTGGAATGATAACTTCTTGATATTAAAAGAAAAAAGAAAATTGTAGCTGGTAAACAGTAGTGAGGAAAATAAGCTGCATGCCTGTGCCTCAAAAGAAATAAAATTTTACATGTGTAATTATGGGTTGTGTTGAAATATATTGGGAGTTATGGGATATTTTTTCCAACCAGTCTCTAATTTACTATTAGGAGCTACAATTATTTCACACATGAAAATACTTCCTTTCAGATCTGCCTGTACTGAGGAGAAAATACTTCTAGAAATATCAGACAAGTGACAGTGAAGGCAAGTGCAACATTCTGTTGTTTCTGCTCTGCAGATCTGTTCAAATGAGAGATCTGAGAAACTCTGTATTGAGAAACTCACCAAACTCCTTCCCATTTGGTTCCAGTCTGCAGGGGATGGCAAACTTCAGTCTCCTGGCATTTCCACCTGGGATGGCTTCTACTCTGGATAGAGGTCCTTGGCCACTTTTGGGCTGATCTTCTGTTTCGTTTTAGACAATCTGCCGTTTTCATTAACCTAGTGGTTTTTTATTATGGTCCCCTGTAGCTAAATCCCCCTAGCCTATTATGGCTATGTGAACATTCCTGATATGGCTTAATTTCCCAGTGGGATGAGGTGGGTGTAGGTAAGGCTTACGTTGCAGTGTTGGTAAGAGCACCATCAGTATTCACTTGCTGGCATGAACACAGTTTCCGACAAAGCAAGCCCTATATGCAGCAGTACCCTGTCGTGTTGTCTTTACTGTTCAGCAGTATTTTGCTATCAAAGAAGAGATCTGTTGGAGCACTGCATTCTTCTATATGTTACAAGATATATTTCTTGATCAAGAAGTTCCTTCCAGTTTATCTGACCTTTCCAACTTCTGCATGGTCATGTAAGTTAATTGATTCTTACCGCTCCCCAGGATAGGTTGGAATCCATCTGTTTCCTCTTGTCATGCTTTCTATTTTGAATTCTTGAAATTATTCTGTCCTACTAACTTCTATTCTCCACTTTCATGGGCTATTCAGACAACATTAGCAAACTGTTATTTCTCCTCAGGCAGTACTTTAACAGCTCTACTTTGCCCAAGAAATAAGCACTGAGTATTCTTGTTTGCTATTTGTCTGGTAGCTGTGCATCCAGTCTTGTTAGCTAAAAAGAAATACTATGTTCTCCACAAGATATTACACTGCACTGTTTATGGCATATCACCTGTGTGATACTAACAAATCAGCCAGCTTTTTAAATTGCATGAAAGTTTAGCTAAAGAAATTGCTGTTGGTGTCATTTTGTTTAACTGGATGTGTACAATACATTTGTTGAGGCCATGTGTTTCATCTTCAGGTATGTTGTACTGATCTTGTAGGGCTCCAGTGCATAATTTTGGGCATATATGTATGTAGGGGTAAAAAAGATACATGAGTAAATGGAAGGGGATCAAATAAACACAGGAGAATTATTATTTTTTTAATGTGTCTAACTACTTTCCAGAAGAGTAAGACACTCTCAAAGAAAAGAGGTAGGTGAAAAATTTAGCTGTAAAGTAATGGGTAAAAAGGATAAATGAACAGAGAAAGTTGCATCTCTTTAAGGCTGAGTTACTCAAAATAATTTTGAATCATGCTATCATTCTGCACACATGCTGTATAATATAGATCATATTATATGAATTTAAAAATAAGCTGAACTCTCAGTGTTTCCAGTCTCCCAAAGTTTATATTTTTGTGAAAAACTTTTGGAGGAGGCGAGGAGCAGATTCCCTAATACTGATTCTACAGTAGACATTGATGAGGAACACTCTGTTCCTCATCAAATTATGTTTTGTAATATAAGTTTACTAATTAATATGGAATTGTAAGACTGTGAAGTAATATAAATTAGACAAGTCACAGAGATCATCTGGTCCAGTTCGTTGGTCTTCAAGCAGGATCTGTTTCAAGACTGGAAATCAAAGTTCCATTAGGTTGTACTGGATTAACATTACTTAATACGTTCCAAAACCTCATGTTTCTGCAAGCAGAAGTGTTAGAGGGTGGCAGACAGATGTGATAGAATGCCTATCACTGAGCAAAAGTAGGTTATATTAAGTAGCTCTTTATAAATAATTGAGATACTATCTCAAAGGGAGAACTTTTTTCTTAGATAAATCCTCTAGTTAAAGTAAATATTATTCTTTTATTTCTTTTAGTATTTATCAAAAGTTCTGTTTCCAAATAACTGTGGACTTTTGGAAGGATAGGGTTGTTCGGTTTTGTTGTCTTGTATCAAAATGGATTTTATGGAAACTTGGGTAAAACTGAAGGCAAAAAGCAATAAAAACACCTTGAGAAAAATATTTATTACTTTCATTTTAGCCTCAAATTTTAGTCTCAAACAGTAGTACTATTGAAGACTCCTAAAACACTGGAAAAAACCTTTTGTGTCCTAATAATTGACTTCACTGATGGATAGTTGCTCATAGCGTTTCCCTTTTGTAGACTATAATCATAAATATACTGTGAATAGTAAACTCAAATGATTGTTTTCAGTTCGAATTTTTCATTTAGAGAGAAACGTGACCAACTTGTGAAGCAGAGAAGTACTGCAGTTTAGCTCAGCACTTAGATCTCAGTATTTGTAGCCCTGAAGCTTGATTTTTTTAATAGTTTTTTCAGAAGAATTAGAAATTAAAATGGCTTTTTCTCAAAGTTTTCTTCAACATTTGAATTGGTGAGTTACTTCGAAAGAAAGGATTCTTAGGACTCAGTTAAGATGTCCTTTTAAGCTCCTGATGAGCAAAGTAAGATTCACATTTTCTGTAGTGGATCACAGATTTAGTAAGGCACAGGCATGCAAATTCTTCAGGAAGATTGATTCTTTTAAGGGAAGTCATAAATACCAGGAAACCCTTTGTGTCAGACTGTTGTGGTTTGCAGGATGCTCATCTCCCAGTAGGAAGAATTATGCCTTGTAAAATATCACTACAGTATAAGGATTTTTCATGAGACAGGACCCTCATACTTTTTATAGCTAGTGTTGTTACTGGGGCAGGGGCATGCAGAGGGCTGCTTTCTCCTGCTGTATGAAATTGTCTTCTCTCAGTGTTTTAAGATTACACACGCAGAGTACTTAAAGCATAAAGGCTGTAGAAACATTAATTTTTTATATTGCACTGCAGAAGAAAACCTCTCCAGTTCTTCATTCAACAGAAGAGGTTTCCTGCATTGAACATGACAGGAGTGCAGATGCTGTGCTGAGCATCTGAACTGGTATCAGCTGGTATGATAGGAGGGAAGTCATCACATGAAGCAGGCAGCACAGCCTCAGGCCATTGCAGGGTGTTAATTCTGTGGCTTCAACTTCGCTTGGTTAGTGTGAAATGGGTCTGGATGGACAAAGATTCTCAAACATGTACAAGGAGATTGGTCTCAACAAGTGAAAAACAGAAAGGATGCATTGCTACCTTTTTTTTTTTTTTTTTGAATGGCTCTAGCCAAGTGTGAATGAAATACTTTTTAGGCATCTTCATACAATCATAAACCAAACTAGTCTGTTCTGTAACACTGTGAAGAGTGCTGAGTACATGCTAAAAAGTCTTCACTACACTAGCTGTCAGTAATTGAATGTTTTCTTTAGAAGTGTGGTGTTTTTTGTAGGAGGGAAAGCTTTGGGGATAAGCTAAATGTAAACATGAGTTCTACTGAGTAGGAGTGAAAAGGACATGATCTTTGTTGGTGTAACAAAAGGGAAATTTCCCAGTAAAATTCCTTCTGGGGTAACCCCGTAAAGTGGGGTGTGTTGCTAGTTCAACTGTGATACTACCCACAAGATACCCAAAAAAAGCAAAATTTCCAGTTTCTATGTAATTTGTTTATGTGGAATCAGCATTTGTGGTGTTTATACACTTCAGAGAATAATTACAGTATTAAAATATTTGGTCAGATACACAAATGCATGAGCCCATGTTTTAGAAAAGTTTATCATTAAACAAATATACTACTATATGTCACAACATATAGAAACAATTCAGAAACTATGATTAGTCATCAAATCACATTTTCATCTTCTTTTCCTTAACCCAGTGGGTACAGCTTGATATCTCTATCTAAATATATAACCTAAAAGACTTTTTCTATTTTTTTTCTGTTGCGTACATTGAAGGCTAATATTTGACAATTTTTTTTGCCTCCATATGGCCCAAGGTGTCACATAGTGACAAAGGGGCAGATTATGAAATAAAAGTACTTACACACTTTGCATACATGTGTTCTGTAATAGAGTTAATTGTAAGTTTCAGTTAATTTAATAAATAATTCCATAGACACACTAAAAATTTAATAATTTTACCAACACAAAAATTTGTTTTTTAGTGTTATGGTTCAATAATCATTGTAAACTGACTTCAGGACTATGCTTAAGGGTAAGAGGTTAGCAAAATAATTTCCTTCTTCTTCTGCTTCCTAAAGTTAATGATTAAGCATTTTTCTCAACTGTGTATTAAAAAAGTATATGTTTTGTAGGAAGAAATATTGGTAAATGCTCTGGTGCATTGCTGTGTATGAGCCTTCAGAAAGTTTTAGTGTCTTGCACTGAAGATGTGTTGGTATAAAAGATTATGTATTCCTTTTGTGGTCAAATTTTACAATGTTTTAAATATATAGTATGAATTCTGTAAATAATAAAGCATGTACATAAAAAGCTAGTGTTTCTTATAGAATGTACTTGATGCAGATAATAATAGCTAACTAGTAGACAATAATGTAATGTGTGTTATTTTAACAATAGAGTATTTTAGTGACTTGATACAAATGCAGAAAGAATTAATTATTGATACTTTTATATCTGTGAAATGCCACTTATTAATCAATTCTTCATCTGTCTCATAGTGTATGAGATATGCCAGGGAAGGGTATTTGGTTGTAAGGGAGCTGCAGCACCCTTTGTGGCAGGGCAGGAACTTTGGCACGATCCAGTTTTGGAACTCTGGTCCTGTGGTCATGGGAGATTTGGCTTCAAGGAGGGTGGATTGCTCCTTTGCTTGACATGTGGGAGCCAGAGAACAATTTTAGCATGTGGAAAAGTTTTTAGCATTGAGCTGTTACCTAAGGAAGCACACATGCCACCAAGATGTTCAAAAGGACATGCAGTACATGCGTGCTGTGGGTTGTCACTGGATGTGATAGCAGCAATGTGGTAAATCACCGTCTGTAATGAGGCAAACAATGGCAAAACTGCAGATGGCTCTACGTGCTGGACTGCAGGAGTATTAGTTTAATGCTGCAGAGAGCGTGTCCAGCTCCCAAGACTCATGGTCTAAACATGTAGCTGGTCCCAGTGCACTTGTTGGTGTCTCACTGTGTAACTCCCTGATGATGAGAACCTGCTTTTCTCTGCTGAGCTCTCTCAGTGACTGAGTATGTAGGAGCAACCATAAGTCTAAACATCACTGAGTTACATGAAGCTTAAGCTATGATAGGAAAATTAGTTATACCTTCTCTGTGATCATTCATCCTTTATCATGCAGAACAGGAAATGAATCAGATTTTTGGCATCATCAAAACTGCTGAGTCAGTGAAATTTCTATTTCACATCCTAGTGAAATCTACCCAAGAGCTTTTGTAAAAAGCTAGATTTTAATGACAGTTTGAATAAATATGCAGATTTCAAAACAAATCAAATAAGTATAAGGCTCTTAGAGCTCTAAACAAAAATTTGGTGCTCTGCTAGTGTTGATCTTATGAGATTGCCTGTTTTTATCTTAATGTGTTCTTCCTTTTAAGTCCTAGATAGGCACTAGTCCTAATATTTTTCCCTTTTTTGTCTGCTGATTTCCATTACATTCCATTAGTGGAAGGATTGGCAGTGCGTTGTTCATTGTAACTGGAACTGTTATTACCAGTTTCTTAACCTGCCATCCCTTCCATGTTATCCTGGTGCTTCTCTTCTGAAGGCTGGTTTGTGCCAAAGAAGGGGGTTAGTGACACCAGGCAGTCCAAACCTGAGGAAGCTGAAAGACTGTCAGCCCACCATCCTTAAAACTTCTGCCTTTTCTACAACCATGGGTATTGCATTATATGTGTTTTATTATAATGACTTAATTTCCACAACTTCTTAATTGCCAAATTCTCTGGCTCTTATGGGTTGTCTTTTCATTTAGTCACAATGTCCTTGACAGTGTGACATAAGGAGTGGCCAAGATTTTGTGCCAGTGTCACTGGGTATGATATTGTTCCTTAGAAGCTTCTGTAATGACTTCCCTCCAATCTGATAATTCCCCACTTGTACATAGCTTGTTATTGCTTCTCTATTATCTAGTTCATATGCATTTCATAATTTCAGTCTTTATCCTTATCTTCTCCAGGCTGATAGTATATCTCAGAGCACCAAAACTGACTTGCTCAAATCTGTCTTCTTGTCCAGAAACTTAGATTACCTGTGGCTTAGTGTTGCATTTTATTATAGCACGTATTATTGAGACCATCTTAAGGCGCCTATAGTCATCTGTTTTTTTTTTTTAAGCACTCAACTTCCTGCTATTCAGCTGAACAGTATTATCTCAAGCACAGTAGATTTACATGTGTACTTCATATGGATGAAATGTCCCTTGAACTCACTGAAAGTAGTGAATAAATCTTCATCTTTAGAAGAGCTAAACTCTAAAGGGCAGAGGGAAGAAAGACCAGGAATAATTCCAGTTAATCTTATTTCTACATTTATAAAAGGTCCAGTTTAGATAAAATGGTCAACAGTTTAGCACTACTGTGGATTTAAGAACAGCTTGAGAGGATGGAGAATTAACTTTTATGTCTTCTCTGTTAAATGTGAGGAATTGTTCTTAATGGTCAAAGAAAAATAGTGTTAATTTAAAAAGCACCATTTGCATCCACTCTTTTAATATGTGATAGTCTTGCAATAGTAAAGTTGGTTGGTTTGGGCTTTTGTGTATCTGTAATAAGAACTTCCTTTTTTTATTACATCAGTAAATCACAGCAATTACAATAATTTCAGAGCTTGCAATGCAAATTACTTTGTGCTTGTGTGTTAGCTATTGTATTTTTCTGTCACAATAATAAAACATTGCCTTTATTCTGATTTCATTTCTTATAATTTTTTTAATTCCTGCTTGCAGTTCAGAGTTCCTTAGAGCATGATTAGATCATTAGAATTTCTTGCCAACTTCTAGTTTCAGCTGGCATGGAAAAAGGCAAGCAGAAGTCCATGCCAACTCTTGCATTAGTTGTGCTGTAAGAATCATTCAGAAGACAGCAAACTATTCAGAAAAGTCACAGTCATATAATATGAAAAGATAAAATGCTGGGCCTCCATGTATTATACTGAATTGAAGACAAATTCTCCCATTCACTGCTTTCAAGGAATGTAAATTGGTTGTATCATGTCAAGCTAAATGTTCATTTGGCAAAATATTCTCTCTCTGCAGTAACTGGTAGGAGAAGCTGAGGCAGGGGTACAGGACAATAAGGAAATATTGTGACATATCTTCAGCTGGGGCTCCAGGAGTTCTAGATAGCAAGTACATCTTGAATCTAGATATCTAGATTCAAGAGAGATGATTGGAGTTTCTCATTAAGCTGTTGCCTCACTCTTTAAAGAAATCCAAAATTTTACCGGCAGCAGCTTGCTGTGCCAGTAAGATCTGTGCCTAGGCTCTATGATTATTTCCTTTTCTGTTTCAGAGTGCATCCTTGTAAGTGTCATAGTTCTTTATGTGAGAAGAGATGGTATAATTCCTATCGATTTTTCTTATGGTGCTCACTGACTCTATTGATCTTGGAGTTGGCTTTCTTTGGATCACTCCTTTTTGCCCTGGTTATCTGTTTATTTAATGATCCAGATGTGTAATCGTTGGGTAGCCTTTGTTGGTACCTTTGTACCCACATGATGGTTGATGACAAGCTCAACATGACCTGGCCACATGCACTCACAGCCCAGAAAACTAGTGGGATCCTGGGCTGCATCGAAAGCAGTGTGGGCAGCCGGGGAGGGAGGGGATTCTGCCCCTCTGCTCTGCTCTGGTGAGACCCCAGCTGGAACCCTGCATCCAGCTCTGGGGTCCCAGCACAGGAAGGACCTGTTGGAGCAAGTCCAGAAGAGGACACAAAGTTGATAAGAGGTACAAAGACAGGCTGAGAAAATTTGGGCTGCTCACTCTAGAGAAGAGAAAGTTGCATGGAGACTTCATAGCAGCCTTCCACTATCTGGAGGTCTAGAGGGAAGCCAGAGAGCAGCCCTTCAGGGACTGTATTGATAGAAAAGGAAGTAATGGCTACCAACTGAAAGGGAAAAACTTAATCTAAATGTTAGGAAGAAATTCTTTCCTGTGAGACACTGGAACAGGTTGTCCAGGGAGGTTGTGGATATCCCAACCCTGACAGTGTTAAAGGCTGGATTGGATAATGCTTTGGGCAACCTGGTCTAGTGGAAGGTATCCCTGTCCAGGGCAAAGGTGTTGGAACTAGATGATATTTAAGGTCCCTAACAACCCTTAACATTCCATAATTCTGTGTTACCAGTTTCAGATGGGATGATACTGACAAGCTGCCTGGCCACAGTCTCCAAGATGCTGGTGTACTATGGACACAACCATGCTTCTGATTCACTCTAGACTTGTTCTCATGCTATTTGCTTTTCCTTTCATCACTGCTCAACCTCCATGTGACACCTAGACAGAATTGCATACTTGTTCAGGTGTGGACTACTAGTGTGCATACTGTGTGGGCTAGGTTATCTTTCCCTAGTCCTAACAGCTCACACAGTCTGATATTCTTCAGGTAGAGTTAGGATTGTCTTCCTCACACGTGCATTTATCTACACAGGATTTAATCTGGCATTTTTTTACCTTGCCATTCAAAATCATGAAAACTTTTGCAGGACGGTTTACTCTTACCATGCTGAATAATTTTAATTTACAGTTAACAAATCTTGCTATTTCCCAAACCCACCTCCTTTGCCAGATAATTTATGACTGCATTTTTCAATTCAGAATGTCATACAAATCCATTTTCCAGGAAATGTAATCATCCTTCCCTTTATCTCCTGGGCTTGACCACTTTGCTTAGAAATTTCAAAGCAATGTTAGGATCAAATTGAATTGCTTTCATTTAGATGTTAATAAGTTGAATTGTAAAAAGACATTTTTTTCTTGCAACATTGAAAACAAATTTCTGCACCAAGATTAAAACAGGCTATCTTCAGGAAGTGCTTTCAGTGTCATGTTTGTTCTGTTTTCTCCAAACTGGATCTATTAAAAGTTTTCAGTAACATAACTGAAAGTAGATTAGTACAGTTTTGCATATGTGTGATAGTATTGCATTACTGAGTTGATTGAAATTTTTTTCATTTCTACTTTTAATCTTTTGTTGATTATCAAAAGCAAGATCATTATTATAATGGAGTATATCTTCTCTCCATGATTTCAGTGGAGCATATCAAATAAACCCAGGCATCTGAAATTGGAATGTGCGAAAAATGCAGCATTTATGTCAACAGAATATTTCCGTTAAGTATTTCTGTTAAGTAAGTGCTGCTAATGAATCTTCTGTAAAGCGGATTTTGTGGTAAGTCAAGGGTTGCAGAAGAAATTGCACAGTAGGAGGACAGCATTTAGCTTTGCAGCAATAATATGTCATCTGTTGCAAATCTTTTGGATAAAATGCATTTTACTATTTTACATAAAACTTTCATGTACTTAACTATGAAAAAATAATGTACTTTAAGTGTAATGTGTAAAGGTATTAATGGTTGTAAATGTGTAAAATTATTGGTTGTTTCATTTATACTCAAATCACATTCTTCATTAGACAACCTAGAAAAGAAAGCCATCCAAACCACCTCCCCTTCTTTCCTTTGTTTTCAACATTACACATTCACTTTACTGTCCTTTAAGGGGATTTTACTATGAAATTCTAGATGTAAAAATCATGCCTTCAGCTTTTTGCAGAAAAAGTGGACAATCCAAAAGTATAGTCACCTTGCAGAGCTTACAGCATACAATTTTAAGTAAAACAGACCAGGAAGGAAGTGTAACTTGTAAGTGGAGAGTTGGAAATCTAGCCAGATCAGCTGTTCCTTTTTCATTATTCAAAATGTAAACTGTAGAGTGAGAAGAAAAAATTATTTTTCCAAAGAGCAAATATTGTCACCCAGCTCTTTCCTAGACACAGTTTTCTCTTTCAATTTCTAATGCACCTGTCCTGCCAGTGACCACCTCTAGTTGTCAGGGAAGCCATATTTCATTTTTTCCAGCACTGCTAGTTAAAACACTAACAGGCCTGATGATGTTGGTTCCTGTTCTCTGTGATTACAAGGAAATCACCCAAACTCTCATGTTAAAATCCTGTGGTTCCTGGTTCATCTCATCTCATGTAACAACGAAAACACCTAGATTTCAAAACAGAACAAATGTTCTCAGACAGCTTTAGGTAGGAATTCTGTGAATAAGGGCTATAGGAGTTATGTTGTAATTTTGTATGTTTTTTCACATTCATTTTCACTTACATAACAGAGGTACCTGTTTTATTAGAGGCAAATTTAACATAGCTTAAGGTATTTCTCAGAATGTGTCTGTTGCTTTTCTACACGTTATATGACTAACCTCAACAATTTTAATCTGAGTAATAGTAGCAACCATGTTTGCTCAAGCAGAAACGTTTGGGATCTGAATAAGATGGGAGGGGCACTCTAAAAATTTTATACTAATGTTCTGTTTTTCTAAATGTGACGATGTTTATGTCTTGTACATGCTAATGAATTTTACTTAGATTTCATGATGCTTAGCTTTGTTAGGTGTTATTTTACATTTATTGCCCTATTCTTAACATTACTTCCAGTAGCAAAACTTCTGTTCTTGAAAGAATTGAAGTAAAATGAGCTAAATGTTTTGAGTGTGATATACTGCACAATCAGAACTTATCTCTCTTGATTTCTTCAGTGTATAAAAGACAAACTTCAATACCCATCTCAGAATCTGATTACAGCTTAAGTTTATAATGCATTCTTGAACAACTTTTTCTAACCAGCACATTTTCCTTATGTATTAATTACAAACTAATCTGTTTGCAGATAAAAATCCGCAGCATGGGAAATAATTCTCTGGAGTTAGTAGGTGTTAGGAAAGGGCAGTGGATTTTAAATATATTTATGATGTCAGTATTTTACTAATCCATATAATTTCCCATTTAAGAATAAATACTCATCACATTATTAATGAGCTAAGTTGTCTTCTAAGGAGGAAACTGAGTAAAATACAGTTCTATGATTTGCTTATAGTTTAGTTGTCAGCACAGAAAATATAAAGGCCAGATATTTTGGATCCTAGACCTGTAAGCTGTAAAATGTATCTCTTCACTATATCACAATTACTAATTTGACATAAGTAGAATGTCTTCTTGCTGCAGAAATAAATTGGAAATCACTATCACAATCAATTGCTTAATTGACATACTCTATTATATGTGTACCTCACAAAATGTATATTCAAATGGTTTTATTTCAATTATTGAATTCTCTGTCAACATGACAAAAAGGTTTTGTTAAGGCCGTTCAGTTTTTTAATGTTAAACATCACTATTTGCATATATCAGTACAATCAACTTTGTGCTCTATAGACAAATACAGGGTGCTCTTTGAAAAATTGTGAATGTTGCTAGCCTTTCGTTAAGGATCTGTGTTAATTGAGTTTTACATTGAAGTGAAGTCAGTGGCTCATGCATAGCACCTATGAACTCAGAAATATTACCCACACACCTAAGCATTTCCCTTAGTTCTGCAGTTGGACAAAGTGAAGATAAACCCAAGACAGCTGACCTTCTCTTTAGACAGAGGATAATATATTCTTGTTGAAACTCAGACCAAAACAATGTAACTATTTTCTACTGAATGCTTTAAAATTCTGTGCCTAAAAATAACCATGATCTGTAAGAATTGGTAATGATACCAGTACCAATGTGAGTCCTTTATTCGGGTAGAAGCACTTCAACTAAATGTTTCTTTCCCCCTACACCCTTCTGTCTTTATAGATGCAACAATTGTTCCACGAAAACTATGAACACAACCGCAAGGGTTACATTCAAGATCTTCACAACAGCAAGATCCACACAGCCATAACGCTTCATCCAAACAAAAGACCAGCCTACCAATACAGGCTACACAATTACATACTGAGTCGCAAAATTTCAGAACTGCGCCATCGGACCATCCAGCTCCATCGAGAAAGTGTCCTGATGAGCAAGCTCAGTAACACTGAAATAAATAAGGAAGATCAGCAACTGGGAGTGGTGCCATCTTTCAATAATTTCCAGCCACATGAAAGGGATGAAGTGATCGAGTGGGAGTTCCTGACAGGAAAGTTTCTTTACTCAATGGTGGAGAACCAGCCACCCCGGCAGAGCCTGAGCAGCGTCCTGCGGGCTGCACTGGATGATACTGTGATGCAGGTCATGGAAATGATAAATGAGAACTCCAGATCTAGAGGAAGGCTCATTGATTTCAAGGAAATACAGTATGGGTACCGCAGGGTAGACCCTCTGCATGGAGTAGAGTACATCCTGGATTTACTGCTTTTGTACAAAAGGCACAAAGGAAGGAAAGTTACAGTTCCAGTGAGACGTCATGCTTACCTTCAGCAACTGTTTAGCAAACCTTTCTTCAAAGAAGCAGAGGAGCTGGATGTAAAAAGCTTGCTGGAGGACACCAACACTGACACTCAATCTTTCTCTTTCCTTTCAAATTCTTTAAAGATTTTTTCCTCGTCATTCCAAGGCACCAAAGACGTTGGGGGACACAGTGACAAGAAAATACATATTCTTGTCCCTATCACAGGAAGATTTGATACTTTCTCAAGATTTATGGATAATTTTGAGAAGACTTGTCTGATTCCCAAGCAGAATGTAAAGTTGGCAATAATTCTCTTCGGTTCTGAGTCGGGCCAAGACTCTAGCAAACACATAGAGCTAATGAAAGAATACAGCATAAAGTATCCCGAGGCAGATATGACCCTGATTCCAATGTCAGGAAAGTTTTCTAGAGGTTTAGGTCTTGAGATGGCCTCTTCTCAGTTTGACAATGACACTTTGCTGCTGTTCTGTGATGTTGATCTGGTATTCACATCAGACTTCCTCCAACGATGCAGAGATAACACTCTTCAGGGAGAACAGGTTTACTACCCTATCATCTTCAGCCAATATGATCCAAAAGTAATATATGGAGGCAACCCTCCAGCTGACAGTAGTTTTGTTTTCACAAAAAGAACTGGGTTTTGGAGGGAGTATGGATTTGGAATTACCTGTATTTACAAAAGTGATCTACTGACTGCTGGTGGATTTGATACCTCGATTCAAGGCTGGGGACTTGAGGATGTAGATCTCTTTACTAAAGTGATAACGTCTGGCTTGAAGGCTTTCAGAAGTCAGGAAGTAGGAGTTGTCCACATTTTTCATCCTGTTCAGTGTGACCCCAATTTAGATCCGAAACAATATAAAATGTGCTTAGGGTCCAAAGCAAGTACATTTGCCTCTACCATGCAGCTCGCTGAACTCTGGCTACAGAAACATTTGGGTGTCAGGTACAACTGGACTCTCTCCTGACAACTCAGCCTATTTGGCCTTTTTAGGGAGTTTACCTCATTGCTATTATTTGATTTTGCTGTCATAGTTCTAAAACTCCCTCCTTGTAGTCTTCCAAAGACTGTTGACCTCAAACAGGATGACTCTGCTGTTCACTGATGTTTCTTATACTTACTGAACTGGTGAAATGAATTCCTTCATATTTCCTTTATTTGAAATTCAGTCTAGTCATGCAAATCATAAAAGCCCATGGAGCATATTCATCGCAAGAGACTGTATTAGAAGAATGTTGTCTTTCAGCTTTTGGATTCAATATCATCTTTGTTGCATTTCTCAGATTTGATGTGAAACAAATATTTACTGGTGAAGGTACCACAAAAGTGCTTTATGCTTCTTCTGGGGATGGAACTCTCTAAGATAAACTTGAGTTTTATAATTTATATGAGGACTTATATGTATAAACGCTACTTTTCTTCATCTTTAGAATTTTTAAAGTAAATGAATAACTATAATTGTACCTTTATTTTTTAAAAAAAGAGTAAAGCTGAGGAGCTACTTGCAAATACAACTGGTACTGGTTACCAAGGTCCTTAAATGTCTTATTATTAAAACAAACTCCTCACTGTTATTCAGTCAAAGTGTAAATGAACTTTATTTTCACAACAAACAGGATTTAATCAAATGCTCATGTACACTTTGAAGATTTTTGAGCCAACATCTTTCATTTGCAGGCAAGAAGAAACTATGACTCAACATGGTCGTTTATGATAAAGTGCAAGCATACAGTGTTCTTACTCTGCAACACATAAGTTGCTCTTTCTCTTGTTAGAATGAGTCTTTAATACATAATTTTCTTTTACATTCCTTTCATAAGGCTGCACTTCAGTGTTAAAACTTAAAGCTCTATTTTTTTTTACATTTTTCATGAATATTGGTACTCAGTAGCAACTTGTTGTTAAAGTAACTGTAGAATAGTTATTTAAGTTTCAAAACTTACTATTGCTGGTCAAAGTTCCTTGCCATTATATTTATATTAGTGGTGATTATAAGACTGTGTTCAGATTTATCTCTCCAAACAGCCTGAAGTTGTCATATTGTGGATTCATGAAGTAAAGTATTTAAAGTAATACCAACAGGAGAAATAATAAAATAAATTTTGGAAACGTTTATATAGGGATATATATGTGTGTGTGTGTGTGCGTGTGTGTATATCCCTATATATATAGATATATAGAGAGAGTAATTTCAAAGTATGTTCCACTTTTCAGTTCAGGCAGTGATTTGTTACAATCATTGTTATTTTTGCTACATGCTTGGAACATTTCATGTTATACTGTGGTAAGAGCTTAGAGACATTCAGGAAACCATCAGAATTTAGCCAAACTTAAGTTATTACAGTGGGTACATCTAATAACCTCAGTACCCTTGATTTCAAACTATATTTCAAACAGAGCTGGGCAAGAAAAATTTTAAGTTTTTCAGCTGTAACTGACTGCTTCTGTGTTTTCTTAAAAAAAACCAAAAAACCTCTCAACCCCCCCCAAAACAACTAAGAATTTAGAACTCACTAGTGCATCTGTTTGTGTGAGGATATCCAGATAATTTCCTAAGGCATGAAGATAGTATGTACGTCAGTTAATGTCCTTATCTGTGGTTCTCTGTTCTGGATTTACCATACAAAGAAAATGGCAAAGATTGAGTAAACTCAGAATTAAAGGGCTGACCATAGTTGTGTATTTTAAAAAAGGCCATTCCCTTGCTCTGGAGAAGGTAGTAATTGTGGTAGATGAGAATAGAGAGTGTAATTCATATTTGTACCAGCCCTCCTCAAGTAGAATTCCTGGCTTGTTATTTTCCTGGAAGCTCTTGCCTTCCTAGCTCAGTATTTTTAGCTCAAATGTCTGACAAAAGAAAAATTCAGTATCACTTATAATTCTTGGAAATTGCTCTTCAAATTGAGTGCAAAGCCACACTTTGTTCATTAAAAATGCCAAGAACAAGGAACATGATATATTTAAAAAATCTCAACCAATGCAACGCAGATTGTAAATACCAAAAACTGATTGCCTGTTGATATATGTTTGTGATGATTTCATAAACAAGAAAAACCCTAATGACTTACAAAGACATCTAAGGAAATCGTTGTCTACTGGGATGTATTCCAGTGCTTATTTCAATTACTTAACTTAGTGGCCAGAAAGTATTTGCTCAGCTCAAAGTAAAATAGTAGATTAGAACAAGAAATGAAACCAATCATTCAGTGGGGATAAAGATGTATACAGAGGGCTTGCAGGATCAGGTCCTACATGATATAAGCAAAATGCTAGTATTTACCAGTACAAATATTTATTTAGTGTCTTGACTGATTCATTTGTTTATATGATGAATTACTTTGTTAAAAACCTGATTATAAATGTTTATTATGAAATATTGCGTTTTCTTTTGAAATAACTATCCTGAGATAACTTGAGAACTTGTGTTAGTTTGTCTATGGAATAATATGCCTTCTAAGGAGATCATATTAAAAGAAAAAAAAAAAGCACAAAAGTGTTAATGTTATATATGTATAGATTAAGACAGGAATATCTGTGTTAATCAACTGTTTGCTTTTGTCTAGTCTGAATCATAATCTTGATTGTAAAATGAAATTTCTATGTGTAAAATGTCCCTTTGTAAATCCGTGACAAGTGAATTCACAATAGAGCATAACAACCAATTTTTCCCCAAAACTCCTTCCCCTGGGAATAATTTTCCTGGCTTCATTGCTGAGAAGTGGGTTGTGAACAGCTTGCACTTTGGCTTTTCAGACGCAGCCATTCTTAAAAAAAAAAAAAAAAATCTGCATTCACTACTCAGAAATACCCAAACCACTCTATCATGACATGTTTTCCAAGTCACAGTGCTTAATTTAACAGAGCATTTGCATCTCCTGGATGAAGGAAAAACATCATGTTGGGCTTTCTAAGACTTGATGAGTGTACTCTGCATCAAGGTACTGGTTCTTGAGCTGAAGAAAGGCAGAAGGCCAGGGGGACATGTGAGGCTCAACCAGGGGAGTTGGCACCTTGTGCCCAAGTCATCCACGTGCTGCCACCTGTGCTGCCCACTGCCTGTCTTGGAGCTATGGGTTGGCAGCTCAAGCCAGCACAGAAGAACTTGCTGCCACCAGGTGCTCTTGAGAAGCAAAAGGGTGATTTTAATACGGGAGGAATGAAAGGAGGGTCCCAAACTGAGGATTCATTGAGTGGAGTGGCAGGTTTTCTTGTGCAGATCATGTTTCTCACTCTGCCCAGGGGAAAAGAGAGCCTGGTTCCACACCCCTGTTTGCTCTCAAAGGTCATTGGAGGAAGGGGCAAAACTGCATGGGACTCGTGGGTCTGCATCATGTGCTTGGGTCTACCATACCATGGGACATGTTGGGGGGAAAAGTGCCACATGGTCTTCCCAAAAAGCTGTACAGAGAGAGGCACCTTCTGCACTCACCAAACACCAGGTGTGCACAAAACTGCCTTCTGGAGCCTTTGCTCTACTATGTGCTTGATAGTGCCTCAAGATTCTTGCAAAAAATTACAGTGCTGGTAAAATGACTCCTAGGAGTGTACTGCACATTTGCAGTAACTGTGGAGAGTTGCTAGTAGCGTGAGTTAAAAACCACTTTTTTTAAACAGAGGCAAATAAACAATTTAAACTTCTTTTGATGTCTTAACTAATCACTACAATTACTTCTTAAGATGTAGTTTGATACATCCAATATTTTGCTCCAAAGAATTATGCCAGTTTTAAGATACAAAAAACCCACATGTGTAATCTATATCTTATTTTCCTGCAACTTGAAATCAGTTAAAATTTATGGAAAAAAACAGTGACTAGAAATTGATGAGTCACTGACTGGGGGAAAGGTTTATGTTTTTGCTGTATTTTTAAAAGAGAAACAAATCAGGACAAAAAAAATTACTATGTTAGATGCACACAAAAATCAGACATGATGTTAAGAAGCAGTGATAACTGTGGTCCTAAGCTGCAGCAAAACGTCTTGTTTCACTAAGTCTCAATATTTACAATAACTGAATATCACTGAAGGTTATAGTCTGTTGTACATCTGTAAGTAAAATGTGTAATCCATTTTTAATTCATTCATTTCTTCAAATAATTTAAATTTTCTTCCATTAGTATTTATTCTCTTGATTAATAAGATGGCTTTTCATGACTCAGTCTCAATTTCTTATTTTTCTTTTTCTTGGGTCTTCCCATTTGTAGTATGTATTACTACAGAACTGAAACTTTTTTGAGCTAAATGATATTTCTGTTACAGTTTTATGATTTCACTGCCATACAAAACTGCTGAACTAGAATATTTTAGTGAATGAGTTTCCAGGCCTACTTCAAATTGTTTCCATTTGCTTGTCACTGTAAGTTAAAAGTGTTCAGAATATTATTACTTCATTTCTTCCTCTGGTCTCCTTCATACCAGAATCACACCAAAGCAAGGAAATGCAAAAACTTTGTAATGCTTACATCTAGGAAAATTAACAGAATCTGGGGATTTTTGTGATCCTATTTTTTTTTTTTTTGCTTTCAAGTCTTTTATCGCTAATTTCAGAACCTTACTTACCAGTTCTATAATTTTAATAAAAGAAATAATGGTTATTAAGATGTAAAACAGCACGTATATTAGCTTCACCCTACAAACTGTCATTTTAAATTTTTATTTTCTAGTTACCTTATTATTCAACAGATGTTTCCTATTTATAGGAACTTTAAAGATAAATTAAAAGCATCCTTGCTGGTTCAGTATTTACCTAGTCTCAGTGAAGAGCCTAACCATGTAAGCAGAGATCCAAAGATGTACTGTATACTGTAGGCTGCTGATTTTTGTTTCTTTTGTAGTGCTGGAGGGAAGATCTCCTCAGCTCTGCATAACATGCCTGCAGTGTGATAGTTCTTCAAAAATCAGCCATATGTAGCAATGATTTTAAGTGACTGCAAAGTTATGGGCTTCCAGTTTCATACAGCAGGCAAGATTTACTGATTTACAGGCAAGATTTACCTAAACACATGAGAGACTGATCTTCAGAGGCTGATGACATAATCAGGTGGTTGACAAGTAGATTAAATACATCTGCTGCTGCAACTTCTGGGCACACTCACTGTAAGCACCCCTCTAAACAGGATGCCCCAGTAATGTAGTAGGTTCAATGAAGATGTTCCTAAAATGTGTGTATTCTTGCTAACATTGGTGTCAGATGCTTTTACTTAGAGCAGGTGAATTGCCTTTAGGTGATTTCTGTAAAAAAAACCAACAAAAAAACAAACCAAAAAAACCCCAAAACTTATGCTTGAGATTATTAACATTGTTACTACTGGTTATTTGGGAAGCCTTCATCACTTGCTCTCATTCCTGATTAGGGTAATATGGAGCAATAAACTATGCTTGTTTTTCACATTTCTCCATACACTGTTGGCTAAAGGAGAGAAAAGCTAAGCAGCTGCTTTGAAGATGGTGGCTGAACTGTGAGTGACCAGAGAGAGAACTGCTTGGTGTAATTCAACTTTGAAACCAACACTGAGACCTGCTGCCAGGTAAGGACAATTTCAGCATAAGAAGTAGAAGCCTGAGATTGTGCAAGGCGTCATGGTATCTGGGGATCCACCTTACTGCTTATTGAGTGATTGCTAGGGGTAGGCACTGTGCTGTCTGGATACAGTGCTACCAGCATTTGAAGAAAAAAATGAGGAATGCAGTAAAAAATGTTTCACAGGTGACAGGATAGATAGTAAGGATGTAGATCCAAAGGAGTGTGTATCTTTTCTCATTTTAAGAGTGTAGAAAAAAAAACATCTTTTAAAGAAGAACTCTGCTTTACATTCTTCCTGAAAGCTTTTCCCTTGGACATTCCAGTTGTACATGCAGAGAAGACAAATGCTGGGACAGTCTGGAGCAATATCAAAACCTTCCACACCTGATTTGTTCTGACCAGCAAGCCCATGTTTTTTAAAGTGAGAGCTGAACTGGCAATTTTTAGTCCCTCCTCTTTCTAGATATGACACGCTTTATTATTATTTAACTAAGTGGGAGCTTTGATAGCTTTATATCCCAGATGCTTTAGTGCTTTGTGCCTAAGATGCTTTAGTTTTCCATTGTATCTTCGCTGTTAAATAGCACATAACTGCTTTAAATTATGAAGTTCCTTTAAACAAAGGCTTCTGGACAGTAGTTTTCAAATGATGTAACCTTTCAATCACAGCCGTGTGGTTGAAACAAAATACATTCACCTATGGTAATTTATTTGTTGCATTCATACAATGGTTTTGTTTGGTAGAAAATTCAGAATGAAGTTGAATATTTTTTGTTGACAGAGTTGGGCAAATCTGTTTAACTGGAACCAAACAATGAGCCATTCCTCTAGCATGTGCTGTTACTGGAGGACATCCAGAAACTAAAAGTGTTTTAACCAAAAAGGTTATAGAGAGATGTCTCTAGTAAAACTGAATGGGAAACACTGTTCTGCACTTCAGAGCAGCTGGTAACAGAAGATTTATCTTAAAAATATATCAGTCATAACTTCTGCCACAGTCAACTGATATTTAAGGGACGGACACAAGGGCAGATCCCTTGATCTTGCTCTCATTTGTGAAAGAGACCAGAGAGATCAAGATTTAACCTGGAATACCCTTAGAAGAGAATCCACTCTGAAAGAAACTTGGATGTGGACAAAGTAGGGAGCATGCAAGAAACCAAAGAGAAGATTGTCTTTTTTCTTTTTCTTTAGGCTTGACATGGTGCTGTGCTCATCAGAGAGCTACCAGGTCTTACTGGATTTAGCTTGGCACCAGGCCAAAGAAGCATTAAAAACAAAGCATAAATGTTGTGTATATGACAGGACCAGATATTGGTGGGTGATGGGAAAGCAAGTATGTGGGAAAATATATAAGGAGAAGAGAAAATGAATTATTTTGCATGTCAAGTAGAAAGATAGTAGAAAGTGTATGTGTAAGCTATTTTATTAGCCCTGATATGTAGAGGCAGAACTGAGTAATTAAAGGACAAAGGTTTGAAAGGAAGGAGAAGATACAGTGCAGGAAACAGAGTATGTGTCTAAAGACAAAATTTATTTACAATAGACATTAAAGTATATGTGAAAAAATAGCACAAGAAATAGAAGGAAAGAAACTGCAGGAAGAAAGGAAGAATTGAAAAAGCCTTAATAAAAAGCAATTGAAGGACTAGCATAGCTGTAACCTATGCCCTTGTCTTGGTTTGAAAGACAGGTATCTGCCAAAAGGGACAAGGGCCTCTTTTTTTTGAAAGGAGAGTATAAACCCCCCCCTTCCCTTTTTCCCCTTCACTTTACTATGATTTTCGGAGTTAAAGAGCTCTCAGGCGAAGATATGGGGGTAGGAATAACAGTTCTTTACTGATATATATGTATATATATAAACAAGAGAAACAAAAACACAACAATAACAATAACTGCTAGAT
>VZTT01011272.1:11626-23819 GCA_013400855.1 Buphagus erythrorhynchus | reverse complement strand
GTCTGAGCAGGGAGATCCCAGAGTCAGGGAAGGCAGCTCCCAGCCTCAGCGTGTCAGAGCCGAGAGAGAGCCGAACCTCCTCCTCCTCCCAGGTGGACGAGCGAGCGGTGCACGAGCGAGCGAGCGGTGCACAAGTGAGCGGGCGGCAGAGCACCAGCCTCACCTCAGCTCTTTTTTTCGGGGGTTGCCCCTCTCCTCCCCCCTTCGAGAGAAAACTGTTAACTGAGCTTATGGGTGTAGACCTAAATACTTACCATAACAATGGGAAAAATTCCACAGAAAGAAAAAGGGAAAATTCAACCCCCAACAGCCCTGGATACAGAATACATCATAGTGTCATTCAAGAAATAAGGGAAACATGTTATGAAAAGCCTTTCTGTAGCACTGCATCCCACTGCTTTACCTGGGTGTGGCTGAGGCACCAAATGCCCAGCTAATACTAAAATATTCTTTCTTTTGTTTGCTTTCAATCAGAGCCCACAATACCTACATTTTTTTCCTCTTGGTTTGCCCCACGCTGCATGGTAAATATCTAGTCAGATATTATGTTACTGGGATTTTGTGGTTTTGAACTCAGTAAAAAATATGGGAGATGTTGTTAATAAACAAAATGGTAGTAGCAATGCTATTACACATCTGAATTTATCTTTTTGTTGTTAAAATGTCCTCCAATTACAAAAAGTTGGCAGTCAGCAGGAACTTCTGCAGTCTTGCCCCATCTTTTGTTCCCTCACACTTTCAATGTCTAGCTTCTGTTGTACTTAGGTACAAATGACAAATTTAGAGAACTAAGGAAATCTATCTCCTTTTAATAGCATCATATCAATGAATTTAATTTTTCACATCGCCTTTGTTTTGAGATTATGGATTTAAACCAAAATCACATATCCCATATAAAATTATCTTTCAGAGTCTTTCTAGTTTATTCATACAAATATGAAGTTAGACATTGTAATGATGTCACTGATGTGTAAAATTGCTGAACTACAGTGTTTTGTTGTGTTAGTTCCCAGCTCTGTTGCAAGCCATTTGCCTGTCACTCTCTTTAAATCCTTAATTTTATTACTACTTCCCTCAGCCCCTTCTTATGACATTTTGAGTTTATTGCCAGGAACATTAACACGAAACCTTCCCAGATTTAAAATGCATCTCCAAAATCAGGTCTGAAGTATACAGGACTCACTGATTCAAAAGATATTTAAGGGCTCAGAGACTCAAGAAGGCAAAAGTCTTGGAAACTGAGAGAGAACATTGAAGAAGTGGGAGGGTGCTTAACTCCATAGACATTCCATTTTATGGAATCACACACAGTCACACAATGGCTGAGATGGGTAGGGGCCTCTGTAGATCATAGAATCATGGATCAGTCTAGGTCGAAAATGAGCTTTAAAGGTCATCTAGTCCAACACCCTGCAATGACTGGTGACATCACCAACAAGATTAGAACCCCATCCAAACTGACCTTGAATGTTCTCAGGAGTGGGGCATCTCCCACCTCCCTGGGCAACCTGTTTCAGTAATTTACTAATCTCATTGAAACAAAACCTTCTTCCTTATGTCTAATTTAAGTCAACTCTCTTATAGTTTAAAACCATTATCCTTCATCCCAGCGCAACAGAACTGGCAAAAAGCTTTGTCCCCATCTTTCTTATAGGCCCTCTTCAGGTACTGAAATTCTACTGTAAAGTCTCCATGGGGCCTTCTCCTGCAGGATGAACAATCCCAACTCTCTCAGGCTGTCTTCCTAGAGGAGATGCTTCAGCCCTCTGAATATGTCTGGACCTCCTCTGACTCCAACATGTCCATGTCCTTCCTGTGCTGGGACCCCAGAGCTGGATGCAGGGTTCCAGCTGGGGTCTCACCAGAGCAGAGCAGAGGGGCAGAATCCCCTCCCTCCCCTGCTGCCCACGCTGCTTTGGATGCAGCCCAGGACACGTTTGGCTTTCTGGGCTGGGAGTGCCCATGGCTGGGTCATGTCCAGCCTCTCACCCACCAGCACCCCCAAGTCCTTCTCACAGGGCTGCTCTCCATCTCTTCATCCCACAGTCCGTGCTGATTCCAGGGTTTGCCCCAACCCAGTTGCAGCACTTTGCACTTGTTCTTGTTAAACCTCATGAAATTTCCATGGGCTGACTTCTTGAGTTTGTCCCAGTCCCTCCGGATGGAATCCCATCTTTTAGGTATGAAACCCCACCACTCAGCTCAGTGTCATCTGTGGACTTGCTGAAGGTGCACTTGATCCTTTCATCAACATATTAAATAGCTTTGATCCCAGTATTGAGCTCTGAGGCACATCACTTTTCACTGATCTCTATCAGGACACTGAGCCATTGACCACTACCCTCTGGATGCCACATCCAACCAAGTTCTCATCCACTATACAGTCCACCCATCCAATCCAATTTAGAGTAAAAGGATGTTGCAGTGGACCATGTAAAAGTCTTTACAGAAGTCCAGGTTGATTATATCCATAGCTCTTCCCTTATCCAGTGGTGGAGTCACTCCATTGTAGAAGGCCTGTGGGTTGGTCAGGCAGGAAGTGAAGCCATGACGGCTCTCCTGAATTATCTCCTTCCCCAAACCCTGCTCAAAGATGGGTCTTTCACTTAGTAGTCTGAATTTGTTTTCACATGTAACTTGCACGGCTAAAAACTCTGATGGATTGAAAAACATCTGTGGAATGAATAAAGATGCAAAAAAGCTTATGTCCAGGATCTGCCTTGTTCTGCAGCAGTCACTAGGATACTCAATGATATAAATATGCCACAGGGGCAAGACCCAACAATGGGCAGACAAAAGAGACATGGAGCATCTCAGAGAAGCTTTTTATTGATATTTCTAGGATAAACTGCTGTGCTGCTATTGTTAAGACATCAATTACTGTTGAGGGCTGAACTGAGACAGTAAATTAAACACCAGCGTGCCCAGAGCTTTCTGTTAAGTGCTGGGATACTTATATTGATAAACTGAGCTATTACATATTTGGGATTTAAAAACCTGAGACTGTGATCAAACTGCTTTTGAATAATGAATTTATTTGCCCCTTTCATGTGCTTTTTTAATAACATCAGGTAATTATAGACAAAACTTCAGCTGAACTTCAGTTCCTGCAAACCTAGTCTAAAGCACTAAAGAGCAATTATAATTTCCCAAAGACAAAAGAAAATATACTAAGGCAGATCTCACTGACTCTGATAGAAAATGTTCTGTATGTATTGCTATCTATTAGGATAATAGAAACGAGAAGATCTGTGTTTTTTCTGTTCTTGAGGGTTTTTTTTAGGCAGAGACATTTCCTCTGATGAAAGGGAACAAATGGCTCCTTCTGTTACAGCTCTATGTAATCTTTCTCTTTTTTCTACTGTGGATCACTTAAACTGGCTGAATAATGGTAAATAGTAGTGGCAACAAATATATGCCAAATTTTTGTCATTATAAGTCTGTCAAACCAGATCAGTAAAGGTAAAAAATCTGGAAAGCAGCAAGTGAACAATTAAATTATTGCTGGTGGCATTTGGTTAGGACGAGGAAAAAATGACAGTTTTATGAAGCTGTTAAGGAATACCTGTAAGACTGAAGCACTTGTTAGAATTCAATATAACATATTCGCTAATGTTTCCTATATCTGAAAACAAGCAATGTTGTAACGGCAAGCTTTACACTCCAGATTACTGTAGCAACACGGTAGTGTCAGTAATTGAGATTGTGTTTTACATGTCCCTGGAATTAGAGAGATTTTCCCTATCACCACAGCGGCATATTCACACCATCTTTCTCTGTTCACTTACCAAATTCTGACATGAGCCAGACCACATAAAGTTATAACCTAACTTCCAACAAAAATCAAGTGCTTTCAACAGTCTTTGAGAGCACTTCAGGACTAAAGGAGGATCACAATGCTAATATGATTCCTGCCCAGAGTTCAACATCAGTGTGGCATAAAGTTTCTGCTACTTAATGTAGAAGTCTAAGGGGTATCACAATAGTAGTAGCTACCTTATGATTATTTCATATTTTCCATCTTGTCCTTCAACAAAATTTGATGTGAACCAGAGTTTCCTGTTCTTTCTCACACATCTTGATTGGATGAGATTTGTTGGGCACAAAGAGATAGAAAATTGTGGAACCACTTGTTTTTTCTGAAATTTCAATCAGTTTCTGAGAAACTGAAAAGCAGTCCTTCAAGGCAATATATGTTTATGTTATTTTGATACATAAGCTCACTTCTATATTGAAGAAGGTCTCTATCAAAATGAAGTGATTCAGAAAGTGCTGTAAGGTAGGATTCATAAATCAGACTGATAAGACAGACTGCAGTAGGCCATACTCTACATAAACCATACCTTTGTGATACAATAAAAAAACCCCAACTTTTTAAAAAGGATTTTTGAAATCTGTACCACTGCCATTCAGCCAATAAGTGAATCACAGTTGCCTCTTCATCTGCCCTCATTTTGAGAGTGAGACCAAAGGAACTGATATTATTTCATGGGCCATTTATAGTTGAACTCATCTTTACAGAAAGCATTAATGGAGGATTTTTAAGATTTTCTCTAGGGTGTTTTTTAATTAAAATGGAAATCTGCAGGCAAGTGGAATAGATTAAGGGATGAATGTCATTTGGATGACATTTTTTGGATGGTTAAAGGTACACTAGAGATCATTTGAAACGCCTAAATTTTCTCAAAAGCTTTGCAGTGTCTTTGTGGTTTGTAGCATGGGTAAGACCAACTTTTGGAAAAGTGGTGTAAAAAATCATCATCTAGGAGAAAGCAGATTATGAATGCAGAGGATTTGGTTTACTGGACATAATTATACGGCAAACTTTAAAAAAAATTAAAGCTAATTTTCTTACATGCTTTTCTGAGCTCTTTATAAACTTCAGCCCTGGTAAGGGGGTGGTGATTGCTGAGGTTATGAAAGGCTTCTCCCAGCTTCAGGGGAAGGATGGCAGGCTGCTCGAAATGAACAGGTTTGCAGGCAGCAGGATTTCTGCAGCTGCTGTAAGAGAAGGACTGGGAGCTACCCACTTAGGTAAGCTTTATTACTGGGACTACAAACTGCATCTAAAAGGCTTAGAGAAGGCAGCAAGATTGACAGTGCCTTGCTTCTACAGTGCCTGTAGAGCAAGAGAATAGGAACAATGGTTGCTAACAGGCCACAGTGGGGCTGTGAGAGGATGTTGGGGCATATCTTTACTTCTTCTGAATGGCATGGAGCTAGCAAAACCCTATGGAGACACTAACAAGAGAATTGCTATGCTAGTCCCACACAACTGGTGAGTACACATAGCAGTTATCCTGTAGCTGCTCTAATTTATGCCAGCTTTGGGTCACAGGAGATTACCTGACAGTCACTTCTTGTGCTGTTGAAAGCCCACAGGTAACTCTGGCACTACATTTGCAAATAGGTAAGTTGTGCTTCCAAGCCTAGCAAGAAATACAGGAGAGCTGTAAGAAACACAGGGTGATAGAGAGAAATAACTGTTTTAAAGATTATATGCATCTTCCTTTACCTAGAGAAGAAAAAATATTTTTTGATATGGCCAAAGGTCACTCAAAGAAAAGGTGAAGAACTGTAATGACCTCTGTGGGTCTATGCCTAGACCTACTGCATACTATGGTTATGCAGATAAGTAATAAAAATCAGGAAGAAATTTACTACTTACCCTGGAAAATAGATTATCGACTTGTTAATGAGAAAAGGTGAGGATAAAAATGTCACTGAAGCTAGGGGACTGTTTGAGGAAGCCCATGCTCTCAGAGTCATAATGATTCAGAGCACCTTGCTGGCAGAAGCTGGTGCAAAATATTTCCAGTCATAGGATTTGTTTTTTTAACAAACATCAAAGGAATCAAACATGGCTTGCTTTGTCAACTAGTATATTTTTGATCATGTGGACAATTGGCTTGCAACTCAAAGTTTAATCAAAGCAATGCAATTTGACAAATTACTAAAACCTATGAGATCAAGATGCTTTTTTTTTTTTAAACAGGATGCCATTAAATATTATGATCACCATTCATTGACCCTTCAGAAATCCTCCCAGTTTCAACAATAGCAGTTTCAATTAACAGTAATAATTTATGGAAGGTACCTGTCTGTCTTGAGTAATCTTTGAATTTGAAGATTGATTGTAGAACATGCTCCACTATGTATAATGCAGTTTCCTAAAGTTTTATCCGAGATTGTAACTCGTATGAAGTGCACATTTTGAAAAAGGCGATTATATCTAATGTGTGAGGTAAAATTTGGGAATGTCCTTATTTTTGACTTAAGAAGCTTAATGAATTCAGTGGAAGCCATGGTAGAAATCAGAGTTAAGATGCCAGCCATTAGAAACCTAGGCAAATGCAAAGCAGAGTTTGCTTTTTATGTTTTAATTATGTGCTTCCAGTAAACAAAAGTAAGGAATTCAGCACCATGCTAGCCACCAGTTTTCTGTATTTCCTAATGTGAATACTGCTTCTCTGCTTTTCTGGAGCTGACTTTGCCCCCTTACACATCACACCTCTTTCATCATCAACGTAAGATACTACTGCAAAACTCTACTGTTAAAATTTTAACAAGAATCTTATACAGGTGTGAGTGGATTCTTCTTTCCATTGCTGTCTATTTCATTTCCCTTTTATTCCTTTCTCTTAGTTGGCACATGGTAGTAGGTCTCCAAGATGCATTCTACTTCTCAGCCTGTGTTTACATCCTGTACAATAGATTGCCAACTCTGTTTGTGGGTTTCAATGAACCCTTGTGAAAAAAAAGCCATGTGTTTTTTTTCTTATATTGTATTTGTGTTTCACCCTTCAATAGAATTAAATTCTAATTCAGGATCTTGGGAGGCCAGGTTTGCAGAGATAATGTTTTTATATGTAGTATGATAACGTCCAATCTCTTGCAAGTTATGGAAACCTTAATAGGAATATGAACTTTAGCAAAATTTATTCTATAGAAACTTCCAATTGTTTCAATTCCCATAAAAATACTTCAGTAAGTAGAAATATTAAAAAACAAAGAGGAAATGACTGGGCAACCATATACACATTTGTAGAGAGATGTATCCTTTCCTGCCATGCAATTCACAGTGAGATCAATGAGTTCTGTAGCTCAGTCCCCTTGCAATTTGAAGTGCAATTGAATGGTTCCAGGTCTAGGAGCTTGTAGCTCAGAATTCAGTAGCAAAATATATATATTCCAGAAAACTGTTCTCTGTGTGTACTTACAGAGGCTTATCCCTACCACTGTGTAGACCTCACACTTTAAGCGTCCCTCTGACAGGCTTAAGAGTGCAATTAATTTGGTCATATAAAAACTTTGCACGCTTTTGACTTTCATAACTTCTGCCTGGATAGAAGGAAGAGAAACCACGCCAGCAGAGGGAATTTATCTTCATGGATGAGTTAAAAAAAGCCCCAACAATATACTACAACAACAACAACAACAAACCCACAAACAAAAAACCCCAAAGAAAAAAACCAAACCCTTGAAATAGAGTTGTGCTATGGGGATCATCATTAGGGTCACTCTGCCTTTGAACTTACTTGTTCTGAAGCTGTCAAATGGAAGTTATCCTCAGAACAATATTTGTGTATGTAACTCTGTTCAGCATTTTGTCTTTGTCCATTGAGAATTAGCAAAATGTATCATCCCTTGTCTACCTCTGTGAGTGTTACACAGCTACAGTTCTTCCTGCAGGCCACTCATGCTGGCAAGTAGGCATGGAATCTGATAACCTACTCAGGCAGCAGAGAAGTGTCCAGAAAACTGTACTGAAGCCACAACTGACACCAAATAAAATGCACTGAAGTCTGTTTTGTTCTTCTTTCCCTCCACACATGCTGATTCTTGATGTGTCCTACACAAGGCTAAGAGTTGGACTCTATAATCCTTGTGGGTCCCTTCCATCTCAGCATATTCTGTGATTCTGTGCTGAACTTTTACCTTTCTTTAATTCATATCAAAGCCTTATCTCCTGAAACAACTTTACAAAAGTAGCATCCATGATGGGTACCTAGTCATCTGTGTGGTGGGTTATTTTTGTCCTGCATTAACTTCATTTGCAACTGCTGGAATCATTGCCTTCAATTCAGTAGGACAAAAGAATGAAAAAGAGAGTCTGTGTCTGTTTATCAAAGACCACAGAAAGAATTGCAGTAATTAAGAGCCACTCATGAAAGAGCCAAGTGTAAAACTAATGACAGGCTAATGCAGAAACGCATATTGAAAGCATTTCCATAATTTGAGATGAGCTGACAGACTGAGAGAGGGAAGGCAAAGCCTGTTAAGGAGCACCTCTCCCTGCTCTGTTGTAAATCCCAACTTTGTCTTACCTTCCACACATTTTCCATGTGCTGTGAAGAGACTGCACCTATAAGGCAGCACAGCATATCATTGTTGTGTTGTAGTTCTGAGCCTGTAAGCAAACTCAAACTCTAATGGGTTTCCATTATGAAAAGTGATGGATACAGTGTCTTCCTTTCATCCTATGAACCAGTAGCTTCCCCCTAGCTTTCTCACTGATCTTGCGGGAACTTCTGAAATCATTAAAAATATAGTTGCTTTGATTGCTGTTACTTTCAATACCACAAAGACAAAAAACTCTCCCACCATTTTAGCACTGAATTTAGCTGTTCATTGAGCAGTACCTGACTACAGAAAAATGAGAAAACTCTTTTCTTGTAACTCATTTATTTTTTCTGTCTCTCTTGAGAGATGTGTGTACTTTGACCCTATTAAAGACACATTTGATTATGGGAGGATTATGTCTCAAAGCTAAACCTACAGTTTTGAGACTTGAATCAGGTATCTAGACCAGGTGAACCAGAGCTAATTTCTATTAAAGTCACTGGTCTTTAACATTTATTTTACATTTTATTCTCACACAGTTTATACCCTGGAGCTTTGGTGCATCTCTAGGCTGTTGGAAGACATTCAAGCCATCTCCCAGAACTCAGTGCAAACAAGATTCATGCAGTCATTTTCCTTTCAAGCTCACCTACCAGTGACTGAAGGGAGCCATGGGTCAGTCTTAGAGGGTCCCTTGTGGTGACCAGCTCATCAGAATTTTCAGAGTTGCTATAGTAGTTAGTGCTGACATTTTTAGTCTTTGCATATTCCCCTTCAATATGACAGCCTCTGTGTCTACAAGAAGTGAGTTCTGAAAAGCAAAGTAGTCACAAGATCACAGTGTCAGCTGGCTGGCAGTGCATGATAGAATTGGGTGTACTGGTAAGACAAGCCCTTGGAAGGGCAAGGGAGCAAGGGAAACCTTTAGCATACTTTTTCTGTGAACTCTGTGTAGCTAATTCTGAACTTATTTGTGCTGGTGCTGGTCCTAGGGGGTAATGCTGTAACATATTTTGCTTATAAAGGGAACAGAAATTTCCGTACTGAGTCAGGCATGTAGCATTTCCACTATGGCACCTTGATTAACCTGCTTGATGAGAGAGCTCAGAAGTCCTTGAAATGAGAACTATGGGGAAAAAAGAGACATAATTGTCTTCCTGAATTTCAGGAAGTCCTGACAATTTCTTACAATCTGACAAATTAATTTACCTCTTTTCCATTTTAGAAACCTAAATGTAGTTGTATTAGAGCTTTTCCATCTACAATTTTTTACTTAAAAAGAACACAACAACATGTGTCAAGATCATTCATTTGCAAACCAGACTGATATATCCCTGCTCTCCTCTTCTTTGACAGGAATGCTGTTAAGAAGCCTGGGTAATTGTTTTGTCATGGAGTGATATGCTTGACAGTCAGCACATACAAGAGGGTCTGGCAAAAATGCAGCATTTCCACACAAAGGGTAAAAACATACAGCTTAAAGTGGGGAGTACAAAGGATGACAGAAACTTGTGCTTCCAGAGTTGCTCATGTTACTAGAATCCACACTCCATCTCCATTTTAAGAACAATAGCTTGAAGAGGTTTAGCCCCTCATCAGGACAGTTCTTTTTTTGTGATGCTATATTTAATTATCTTAATTTCTCTGAAATCATATATATGAAAACTGGCATAATTCCCACAGACTGAAATAAATTATTTAGAATCACCACCAGAAAATGAAGATAATTCATTGCAAAAATCACCTGTAAACAGAACATCCTGTAACTACATCCTATGTCAGGAGCTGAGAAGATCCTAAATTACTTTCATCACTAATATTCACCAGTAGACTGATAAAAAGGACTAATAAAAGGAAGCAGCTTTCCAGATGTGTTTGTATCATTTGAAACTACTTACACTTCTATTGCAGATTCAAGGAAAATTTAACATGACTGTAGAAACCACAGATGAACACCCATTTCTTTCTCAGTGAACTGAGATTACTCAGGAGAAATGCATATTCATTCTTTTGCATTGAGAAAAAATTGTGTGATCCTTCTCATGCATCACATCTTTTATATCAAATGGAATCAAGTGCAAGCCCTAAGGCCTTCATACTTATCCTGCAAAATAAGTTCCATACAATGTTTCAGGTAGGAAGACACTAAAATCATTGTTTGGCAAATAACAGATCCTGATTTCCCCGAATATGTAGAAATTACAAAGAAGAATGCTTAACTTAAATAAACTTCAGAAACACAGGTTTTCACTGTTTAGCCCAGAGCAGTTAAAGAGTAAATTTTCATGGTGGATTTTCATACACAAACTCTCACCAGCCACAGATGAATTATGGGATACTCCAGATTTGGGTTTCTCAGCACCAGGAGTAGTTGGGGTCCCAGCACCAAGGTGGCACTAATCTGTGCTTGCCCTCATGGCAAAACTCTTTGATGACATTTTTTGTGGAAATGGTCTTTCCTGTTCTTTCTCTTAATTCTTTACATTGCTTGGTTGAAAATTACTTTATGTGTAGGGAAACACAGTAAAGTATGTGATAGGCATGAGGTGTGTGATAGGCATGAAGCTTTTGCATTTGCTGATGGTGATCTCATAATCACATCTACAGGATCACCTGAGCTCACAAGCAACTCTGACTGCTGCACATCTTTGTATGTACAAGGTCATTTCCTGAGGCTCTGCAGCAGCACATTTCTGAGCCATTTTTCTTATGCTCCCCTGCCTTTCACTACCACTGCAGACTTGTTATATTTGCCCAGAAATGCATTGCCTGATTACTGATTTTTCTTTAAGATTGGTTTTCCTTGCATGCAGATTTTCTTGTCCTGTTAAACAAAAAAATGGATATTAACATGAATGGAAATGGAAAAAAGAAAGTGTTTGCCAACATGTGCTCTCAGTTCACAAGAAAGCTCAAACTGAAGCAATGCTTCGTCTGTTTTTCCATTGTAGTTATCATGGACTAATTGATTAAAGAGTCAAACTCATTTGCAAATACTAGGATACAATATATCATATAAAAACTATTTTAAAGTTAAGTTTTGGAAAAAAATAATAATGAAATATAGCAAATAAAAGCCACAGATAAAAGACGTACCACATAAAATTGTGACAATAATGTGATGACAATGATTTTACAACTGTAACTTTTGATTGCTTGAGTTCTCTATCCAGTATAAACTCATATGTAAAAGCTACGCCTCTGTTATTGACTCTATCTTTACATTTTGGACTCACCATCATAATCCCAAAGCAGAATACAATAAAAAAGAAGACATTTATTGTAATTTGCAGTTAATTTCCCTCCCCAAAGATTGCATAACTTCCTATGATTAAATTGTGTATTGCTTTATAAATAACATTTGTCAAGTCTGCAGACAAGCTTTCAAAGCTTTATGTTTGTGAAAGACCAGCTTGAATCTTTAAAATCATTGAAGGGAAAACATGTCTACTTTAACTATACAGAAATTTTAAAAAATGGTATTTCTAGACAACAGCTGATTTTCTTCAATCCTTTTTTTTTTTTTGAAAGAGTGAGAATTCACCCATTCATCCTAACCATTTGTGTTAGAAGAATCATCATTTGAATATTGCAACAGCAACAAAAAAATCTACTTTTAAAGATCTTTTGTTGGTGTTAGCCCTGTCTATTACTTAAGAAAACTCTGAAATATTTATTATTCTCTTACGTACCCTAAATTCCCAGTCACAAGCATTGTTCAGTGAGATAAAGCTGTGCAGTGTCTAGATTTCACTGCCATTAAGCACTCCATCACAATCAGCACTTGCTGCTGGAGAAAGTAGACAGGTATCAGTAGACAACTTCTGTACTTCAATAGCTCTGAAATGAC
>VZTT01011271.1:34577-59078 GCA_013400855.1 Buphagus erythrorhynchus | reverse complement strand
GGCAATCCGCGCCGCCCGCCCCCGCCTCGTCTTCCACGTCTCCGCGGCAGGTGAGCCGTGCGTTGCATGCCGCGCACCGCGCCGGGCAGCGCCCCTCGCCCGTTCCCGCGCAGCCCCCGCCGTGTCCCGGCGGTGCGGTACGCCCTCCCCGCCGGGACGCGCGTCCAGCGCCCCGCACCGCCCCGGTCACTGACAGCCCCGCTGATGCGGGAAGCGCAGCTCCCCCGAGCAGTCGCGCCTTCCCCTCACGGCTTGTCCCTAAGGGCTGCGCTTTACCTGTGCGAAATGTATCGAGGGGCTTTGGTGGGGCCAGGAGGACTGTTTTGAAAGTGATGAGGGATTTTTACGAAACGCCCGACAATTCCTATGTGCTAGAAAGCAGCAAGCAGGACTTAAAGGTTAAAGTGTCATTAGCTGAAGGACAGCAAAATCAGGTTCTTTGAAACTTAAAAATTATCATCCTAAAATGGGATGCTTCCTCAAAGTGCTTCAAGTGTTTTCAAGGTTATGTGCAAGCAGACAAGGGAACAGCACAAAATCTCCAAAGCTGGGTCTGTCTCCTGATTTTGTACATTAATGCTACTCTCTCTATTACTGGCTATTGATATTAATATTATTACTCTTCTTTAAACATAAAAGATAAGGGCTGATTGACATTTTAAAACCCCAAAGGATCCTTTAGTGAGCTGCACTGTATCAGCTATCATACAAGAAGTTGAACATCTGAGAAGGCTCATGCAGCACTGGTACTTGTGTGAAGAGAGAACCTGGCTTAGAATTTTGGTTCTGGTGGGCAGTGATTGGCAGTCACGGTTTGGGGCAGCTCCTTTATCTCAAATCAGGACTCTGTTTTGGGCCAGTGATCAAGAGAAATTTCCATTCTGTGTGTGCACTGTATCTTTAACAGAAGCTGTGATTCAGCCTTTCCTACTATAAGAATATAATACTTAAGAGGACTGCAGGTCCAAATAATTTGTCACAGTGAGTTAAGTCAGGTACCTTTTATGAAGCTTTGTAGAAGTCAATGGTGTGTCCCTGAGTAGCCACCTACTTAATGGACCACAGAATACACTCAAGTAAATTCACAAGAGAAGAGAGAAATCACTGCTGTGCTTTGAATACAGAGTTGGAGCAACTGATTTTTGATGCTCATCTGAAAAGATGGGATAGCCATCTGAAGAACTATAAATGGAACCCATCTCCTTCCTTGCTGCCTGAAATGAAAACCAAAGCCGACTGTCAGGGTAAGCTCTGTGTCAGTAAGTCCCGCAGCTGTGGCTGAAGTGAGGTACTCAGGTTAGCTCTTCCTGTGTTGGATCTGGCAGGGGTAACGCAGAGGTGCTGTTCACCACAAGGTGGCTAGGCGAGGCCAACACCCCCCACCTTCTAGCAGGTCATGCCTTGCTACACTGCCGTACAGAAAGAATAATTAAAAATTAAAGACCATAACCTACTGTCTCCTTTTCTTTCTGTTCAGGGAACTTGTTGTGATTAGCACTTTTTTCGATTTACAGATCTCCTTGGGCAGTGAAGCCTTAGTTTTGAATGGCATCTTTACAGGTACTTATAACAATGGTGGAGCTGGAGGACATGCATTTGTCTTCTTAGAGGATGAAGGTGTGTTTTTAACCTGAGGGAAGGGTATACCTAAGAACTAACCGGTTCTCTGATGTGAATACAATGCAGATGAAGCTTTAACCAAAGCTAGTAGAAGTCACAGGCTTTATTTTGTCTGTTGTCTCACTGTTGAGGAGAAATGCATGTTTTTCCAGACCAGTAGGAAGCTATGCCTCTCTCATGTTTGAGAGAAAGCTCTGCTGTTCTTACTGCAACACAGTCATGCAAAGTCAATCACAGAGGATGCAGGAAAAGGAGGAGCAGAAGCAAGGAATATGGAACTCCTTTACCTATATTGAAGTGGTAACTTGTCCTTGCAGCTGTTCATAATCTCCTGTAAAAATCCTGGTCTCCTTATGAATTGTATCTCTGCTTTTTCAGCAGTAACACCTTAGCATAGTTACACTGTTCGTGGCTTTGCCCTGCTTTAGTAACATGGGTTTGTTTAAGAACATTAGGAAATCCATTCCTCCTGCTTTGCTAAGGTGCTGCCTATGTGAACGCCATGTGTCACTGCCAGCCTTAAATTTGTGCTGTGTAGCCCTGCCGACAGCAGGATGTGCTGACACAGTGATAACAGCACGAACAGCATCCACCAGCTTGTCAGATTCCAGCAGTTATTGACACCATTGCAGCTAATGTGCATAGGGCTTAACTAAAGCCCTTCCTAAGGCAACTGAGCCTTTCCTTTATTGCTTAAGCTAATTGGAAATGGATTTCAAACAACACAATCCTCCCATCAACAATGGAAAGCTGCTTCACTTTTGTTGGCATATTGGGCTTTTTTGTTCCTCTTGTCTGCTGGAGATGTCCAGGGTTGCAATTCTTCTCAGAAAAAAAATATATAATTACCTTGCTAAATTATTTTCACTACATTATCCTCCATGTGAATGGAGAATGAATTATATTTTAGGGTGAGAAAAAATGGCAAAGGGGATGAATTCCCACTGACCTTAGAGGTGACAACAGAGTCCTGTAAATAATGCTTTATTCGTTTTAACTTTTGCTTCCATTTGCTGGCTCAAAGATAAATTTAACTGGAGTGAACCTTTTCCTTTTTTAACACCATGTTTGTACAAAGTGTAAAGCACTTTGTCTCAATCTGTTACTGAACAATTAGTAAAGGATGTACTTAAGGGCAGCTGTTGTTCAGCAGACAAGCCATAAAGTTCACAGGAATTTCTACAGGGCTCTCCTGCAAATATTCTCGATGCCAGATTTCTCTCACACTCATCCTTGTGGGAACAGAGCATCCTGCAAGAAGAAGCTTCAATTTAGAGAACCTGTGATCCTCAGCCCATCTACCATTTCTGTGTCAGTTTGGCCTTTTCAAAATTGGGTACAAGAGAGTTTTCTTCTCTTGGAAATGCTTTCAGACTTAATACTGCTTTCTTAGCCTTCTCCAAGTACTTCTCTGGGGCAAAAAAAAGTCAAATTTTAATCTTTTCTGTATGAAAGACATACGATAAGAAATGCAGAGGAAAAGAGAAAGAAGCTTGGACAGGAGTGCAGCGCTGCAGGTCTCCTGTATTTGAGGTGAACCTCTCAGCTACCATGTTAACTGTTGACTTTGCTCTCATTGTCTGTGGTTTTGACTGGAAACTCTATGCCTCCAAGGAAACCTTTCCCAAAAAAATTTAATGAACACCAGTACATTGCCATGGGGAACTGAACAGCCAGTGTGAACATTATTGTCAGGATATTTTCAGGCCAGCTTTATTTCTGGTCTTACAGGATTTGCTGTATGGTGTTGAAGCACAGTGAGTCTCTGTAGCAGTTAACTGGAAAAGTTTGTTGAGCTTTCTTGGGTGAAATAATCCAAGGGCCCTTCCACTCTAACCCGGCACTGGTATTTGGATTTTTTTCATGTTAACTTCACAGGTAGCCAGATCTCTCACTATAGGGCACCTGAGCCACAAATGTTGCTAAATAGGTTTCTTGTGAGTTTACCCAGGAAATTTAATAAGCTGAAATGGCCATAAAATAATTTCCCATGAAAACTAATTGCTACTTACATATGCAAAGGTGGGAAGTGTATGTTAAGAAGGGGCATACAGGGTTGAAAATGAGTCATTCTTCCCTCTAAAGGTCAATGTACTTTCATTCATGAAATAGATTTAACATTCCAATTATATTTTTTAAATAGCAATGCATAACTTTTCATCCTCTGGCTAGGCGAAATATTATCCCTGCACTGTGGCCTTCATCTAAAATTTTATTAACTTGCTACATGTATTCTCCCTCAAACTGTCTGCATTCACTACATACCAATGCTATTATAATGCTGAGGCAATTAGGCTTTACATCTTTAGGGGACTGCTACTATACACCTGAACTCATTTGCAGGAGGAACCCTTTGCCTAAAGATTAGAAAGAACTTCAGCCTAGATAAAAATGTGGCTTTGAAAGTGGACATTTTGTAAATGAAAATCAGAGCTCCAAGCTGAAATCTGATGGTGGTGAAGTCCACAGAATTATTTTTGTGTATTTTAGAGGTACCAGCATTTAATCAAGGCCTCTTAGTTATATTTTTCATTATATTCTGGTTCTGTTTTGCTGCCTTTAAAGAATAGCATTTGGAGTTGTGTTATAGTGAGCAGAAAACTGGTAAAAGATATCGGTCACTTTGGAGTTGCTCTCTGGTTTTCTCTCACCCTCAGCTGTGTGTCACACCTCAGATCTGATCTTGCTCTTCTGATAAAGCAGTGGCAGAACTTGGTGGATAAGACTGAGGCACTGCCACCAGGTTTCTGAAAGGTTTTTGCTGTAGTGCAAGTGGCTTTGCTCTTTGCTGGGGTTTTGTGCTTTGCCTCATCTATGAGGCCAGCTTTGCCAATCCGAAGCTTAAGGATAGTGTGAGTTGCACTTGAGTTTACTCTAGACGTGAACTAGTGTAAATCAAGGCTTTCCTGTTCTACCCTTGGGTTATCAATGGTACCAGTGGGCTGCATGTGGATTACCAGTTGCTAAATCAGTGAATCATGAGTGTGCTTAGAAGCATCTTTCCCAGACTTTCCTGCCCTATTAGGTATGTAGCACTTCCCTCTAGACCCCCAGTCATGGTGCTTTCCAGAAATTCAGCGGATTTAGTGGATTTAGTCAGTTCACAGTGTCTCTTCTTGAACTGCAAATGCCTCTTGAAGAGGAAACCAACTATCTTGTGATGGGGTTTGCCTGGCTTTGTGGGCAGTATGATGCTCGATCCTACTGCTGTCCTGCCTGTTTCAGTTCAAGTCACTTTCCTACTCCATCAGCACTAAGGAAACTTAAGAAAACTCACAGCTTATGACTCTTTAGACTCATGATGCCTTGTCCACTGTTTTCATGTTGACCACAAAAATTTGGCTTGCAAAGCCATGAGGCTTTCCCAGTAGAGCCATGAGATTTGGAAATTTGTTGCCAATTATTTGACAGATAATGTTAGAAATTATGCTCAGTCTTTGAGTGGTTCAGAGAAAGTGTGATGTGATCACATGGTTTTGTTTTCCCAGAGTTATGTGGGGTTGCTGATCCTCACTGGGAGCCAGGATTATGCACAATGTATTTATGATTTCTAGGTCTGTTTTCTGCAAATTTTGTTTACTTTTAGGCTCATTGTTCTTATGAATGTTCTTATTCATAAGCATGTTCAGTAAAATAGCCATAAACAAACACCAAAAGGGGCACAAGTAACAATTTATTATGTTTGAATGAACATTTATGGCATATTGAAAAAATACATTTTCTCTAAACTTGCTGTGCTTTTATTTCCATGTCCTTAAAAACAAGGAATAAATACCTACAGTAAAGAAGTGCACAGGGAAACTTAAGTGCTTTATTATACAAAAGCAGAGACATTCTTCAAAATCAAAGGCAGTTTTGCAGTATCTGAGTGAATTGGATCCTGAAATAATCTAGTCATTTGGTTCACTGCACATCTCACCCAAACATTACATGATAGGAAATTAAATGTGTGTTTGTGACAATGTTTGTGAATTAGCCAAAAGAAGAGTTGAAAGGAGACTGGCAGGATTTAGCACTTACAAAGTTCTCAACTAAGTGAGCCTTTTCTTAATAAAGAAGATCCCACCTTTTGGATACATTAGTGCAAACTCCCTTGGAGTGATGACTAGGGAATCCAAGTTGCTTCCCAAATGGCAGCAAATTCCACGCTGTGCCTGGACATTTCCTGTCTAGTTCTTACACCAAAGCAAGCTTTTGGGCTTTTCAGATCTCTTTCATGCACTGAGCTACAGCATCTGTTTCCTGGGAAGCCACTTCTGAGCTCAACATGGTTGCTGAGACTGCAGTGCTGGGCTGAGAAAGGTCCTTTATGAAATGTGCTGCATTTGTCTTGCTTCTTTAATTCAGAAAGATTTGGTTGGAGAAAAATGTCATGGAAGCATAAATGCAGATTTGATAAGTCTGACCTTTCTTTTCTTGCGAACAATAAATGTCAGAAAGCTTAAAATGACAAGCTGGAATGGCTGGAGGTTATTTATGTGTTTAAATATTTAGGCAAGAAACACATTTTGAGACTAAATTCTAATTTACATGAGTGTTTTAACTTATGACTGAGACGGCTGAGTAGCTTCATCGTTGTCACTATCCTGTTTAGTTAGCATGACTACTCAGAAATTCCCTGTGACAGCATAGGTACTACTTAGGTATCTCTAGTTGCAGAAGCTGTGAACTCTGTCAATTGTAGTGAAGGAGAATCGCTTTCCCTTATTAGTCAAATAGGATCTGTGATGTGGTTGAAGCGTTCTAAGTGTATCCAGTAGACAGAGCTGGTGGCTGGCTTCAAACTGACTTCAGACAAGTTTCTAACAACAGGCTTTTCTTTGGGCAAAGAACTTCAGCAGGCTGCTGCAAGAACTGAGTTCTAGTTTGACTTCCAACTTAATTATCTTGTGGTACACAGTTCTGCCACTGACATCTGGTGTGACACGAACTACTTCCCTTTGTGGTGGTTACTTCCTTTGCAAAGCAGGGTTAGTTTTGACTGCTTTTCAGCTCTGTTGGTAGATGGTGCTTTTTTTTGTGGATTAATAATGCTTTGACTTTCTAAGAACCTGAATAAAGGCAGTAAGGTGCAGTCTGAACTCAGCTTTTTAAGGGAGAAGCTAAAAGAACCAGTATACCATATTGATTTATTCCCAACTCTGCACCACTAATAGTCAAAGGACTGTTATTTCCTTCATTTTAGTGATAGCAAAGTTAGCGTTTTGGTTGATGCTACAAGAAAATCAGTTTCTCTTTTACTTTGAAAAATTTTGAGCCCTTTGTCTGTTAAAACACCACCCATCTTGAAGCCAAATAGTGAAATTTAGATTTGGAATTTGAATACTTTGTGAGTCTTTGACCAAGATTATTTGTACACTCAGGAAAAGTGAGGATGGCATAGGCTGTGACCAGCTGCCCATGTGCTTTTGGCAGCTGCAGCTGGGCTCCATCTCCATTTGCAGTGAGGAGCTGCAGGTGTTGGCTGCTGCTGGCTAATGGGGACTGCTGAGCAAATCCAGCACTGTTTGTCCTGGCTGGGAAAGGAGAATGGTGTGGAGGCAGTGGGAGAAGGTTTATCCTTTATGGTTTCTTACTTGCACAGAATGGAGGATTTGAGATTGTTTAAAACTTTAGTGGATTACCTGATTCTTCCTGGATTACAGATGGCAAAGTGGAGATACTAGGCTGAAACCTTTCAACTAGATGGGTCTAGAAATGTCGGGCATCCCCTTTACAACTTATCGCCTTTACAACTCTTCAGCTCAGTTTGCAAATCTCAAGAGTTTCCACTGGTATTCCAATGTTTACATCAAGGCAGAAGAACTATCTTTCCTGCTCAAACTAGGGGATATGTTGAATCCATTTTGGACTGGTATTTCCATGCAGTAGTATACTGTGAAGAAAGAGGTGCAGGCCCTTTCTGCAAGCTTCTCCCCATTTCCTCACTGACAAGCAGCTCTCGCTGGTCTCATATCTTACAAAACCTTGTGATGAAAGAACACCTTGACTCTATCTTCAAGTTACAAGCTGGGCAAAGGGAGAGAAGGTGGCTCTCTGTAAGGCGAAGAGCAGAGAACATTTGGGTGGTGAGTGCCAGGGGAAAAAGCAAGATCCTGCAGTATGAGAGTGGAAGTAGAGAGGGAGATGTCCATGTGTGAATTCTTGTGCTATGTATTTCTTGATGTCTGTTAAGAAGAGAAAGTACTAGTCTCGGTAGACATACTGGAAATGGTACTTTTCATATGTCATACTCCTTCTAAGAATTTTGTGTTATTGAAGTTTTCTTTCCAACTCAGTTTTGAAAGCTGGTGTGGTTCTTCCGAACGCAGTCGCTGTAGTGCTTGTGACATGCAGCTGAGCATCTGTGACTTCACTTACTGGAAACCTGTGGTGATGTTTCAGAGCTCTGCAAGTTGCAGCAGACCTCTAATTGCAACTTGTACATCGGCATTGGCCTGCTGTTTCTACTGGCCCATTGAGTAGCGAATTGTCTGGGATGTATCAGAGTGTCTGGGCTTTTTATAGCCTCTTTCATGTTGGATTCTTAAACTACTTTAAGCCTTATCATCCTAGTGACAATGCTAAGCATTATTATATCTATTTTACAGAGAGATCATAGAAGCCAGGGATTGAAAAAGCATTATTTGATTATGTTAGACTGCAAGTGCTGAATAGAATTTTCTCATACAGAATATACTATACAGGGAAGTCTCTCTCTTTGCTTCAGCCAAGAGGCCAAGAAAAAAACAAGAAATTGGAGTTGAGAGGTTCACTAGCTTGCTGGAAATACTGCAGCAGTTAGTGGCAAAACTATCTGAGTCTCCTCTGCTCCACACTGTATTTGTGAAACTCCTCTTTAAATAAATCTAGTTTTGTCACATTCCACACCTTTTGCAATACTGTTTTCTTCTTAGTTTTGGGATCATCTGTGATCTGCTGAGCCTCTCCCTATCTTCAGATATCACCCTGTGGCCTTACCCTTTGTAGGGCAGTATATGTCAGCATTACAGACCGTGATGCAATGGTTATTTCCAAGGGCTGTTTCATTATTGATGCTAATTAAACTTGAAACTAATGAGAAAGGATTACTTTTCAGGGCTGGAGAGGAGGCCAGAATAGTTATTATAGGTTAATTATTCTTCTAAAAGACTCGTTTTAAGTAACAATTCATTTTGTCAACTTTTTTCTTACATTGTTCAAGAGGCTTGTTTGAAGAGGTTTCAAAATATAATTGCTGCACTGACCTCATCTAGCTCTCAATCAGTAATCTCCTTCCATCAGCAAAAGGTTAATAAAATCTTTAAGGAAAGGAATTTGGTGCCTTATCTATGTGTAGATGATTTAGAATAGGTCTCCCTGCAAGTATTTCCTATTACCCTTCTGCATGATTTCTTTGGCATACTTTCTAGATTTGAAAAATGTTGCATTCCATAAAGATTCCAAATTTAATGGTTACTTTGCAAAACAGGTGCATTACAGAGTCAGGGAGTGAATCTACTTGAGGCTGGCTGAGAATTGTCACATAAGTCAGAACACACTTCTTTGTTCACAAAGATCTACAGCCTGTGGTGCACCTTAAAAATATGTCCTCACTTTGCAGGACACTGGGGTGTCCATAACACGATTAGTATTTGCTAAGTAACCAAGGGAGGAGATGAGACTTGTTTTACGTGGGAGCCAAGGTCTCTTTCTGGGAAGCACTGTGGCTTTTGAAGGGGAGGACACACACTCATCCACTTTGCTCCTTCCCAGCTGTTATGTTGAACCTGTCTTCTTCCTGGCTCTTTGTAGAGATGAGTAATGGCTTCAGATTGTTGCAATATTGTACTACAAAAAGGGTAAGGCAGAGCTGCATTAGTGATATTGTGAGTGCTGAAACCTGAATAAAATCACAGAATTGTGTAAGTTGGAAAAGACCTCTAAGATCACCAAGTCCAGCTGTTAAACCCAGGACTGCCAAGTCCACCATTAAACTGTGTCTCTAAGTGCCACATCTATATATTTTTTGAACACTTTCAGGACTGGTGATTCCACCATTCCCTGGGCAGCCAGTTCTAATGCTTGATAATCCTATTAGTGAAAAAAATTTCCTAATATCCAATCTAAACCTCCCCTGGCATAATTTAAGGCCATTTCTTCTTGATCTGTCTGTTGTTACCGTGGAGAAGAGACTGACCCTTACCTGGCTACGCTCTCCTTTCAGGTGGTTGTAGACAGTGANCCAGCTCTGTTGTACTTCTCTGGAATCTCTCCAGCATCTTAGTGTATTTCCCATAGTGAGAGGCCAAGAACTGGACACAGCACTAGAGTTGTGGCCTTACCAGTGCCAAGTACAGGGGGACAATCGCTGCACCAATCCTGCTGGCCACACTCTTGCTCATACAGGCCCAGATGCCACTGGCCTTCTTGGCCACCTGTGGAACAGGTCCTTTTTCTCTGGACAGCTTTCCAGATGCACTTGTGCAATGTAGCACTGCAGGGGGTTGTTGTGACCCAGGAGTTGTGACCTGGCATTTCACCTTGTTGACCCTCATACAGTTGGTCTGGGCCCATCAATCCAGCCTATCCAGATCCTCTGTGGACAGGACAGAAAACAATCTTTATTAGCTGTAAATGTTAGAGTAGCTTATGTGCTCCACTGACTGGTGGCCTGATGCCTTCTGCCAGGGGACATGCTTTGCATCGTGTATTGATGTGAGGGCTGTGAACAAAAGCAGCCATGAATGAAGGTGATGCTGTGAGCAGCAAGGCCTCAAATGGAACACGGGATGCTGTGGCTTTATGAAAGCCCTTACCTACTAACTCCACATTTCAATCTATCTTAAAAGGGCAGCATTCACCAGGCCTGAGTTCAAGAAAAGTTACATCCTCCATCCGGGTGCTGGTATTAAGTTCAAAGATAAATCACCCTCTGAGGAATAACTCTTGCCACTGGGCTCTGCTTAGGCCAGCTCATAGGATTTGGGATAATATTTGAAGTGCTGTGTCCCTTTTGTGATTAAGGTTTTAAATCACACAAAGATTGATCAAAAGCTCTGTTTCCTTCTTTCCCTTACCAGCCTACTGTCCTTTATCTCTTGAAACAAAGCAGCATTAACTTTTAAGATCTGATTCAATAACATTTTATGGATAATAATTATGACTGATATTAAGCCTTCAGCAACCAGTCTGTACGGAGACTTAATGTATTGAGGTTTATTACCACTGTAACCTATCTTTTTACATTGGTTGTAAAGCAGGATCAACTATACTGATAAGAGGAAAGAGAAGCATCAATGAACTGTTTGCCTCTGCTTCTCTGCAGGGTGTTCATATTCTTGCCACTTAATATTGCTGGCACGGTGGGAGTTTGGTGGTGAAGGGTTTTTGTTTACAGAGTCTGTTTGTGCAATTGCAGAATGAATGAATGAATGAGTGCATGAATGAGCTGCAGCAATCCTATGCTGGGGAAAGGAATCTATTACTGGATAGACCCTGGAGACCAACTGATCATACTTTCCCTTTTAATAATGGGTATGAAAATGCAAAGTTTTTAGACATAAGCTCAACAGCTTTCTCTAAGGCTCGTCCCAATAATGGAAGCTCTTAAATATATAAAACTTCTTTAGACACTCCATATTAGTGATTTTTTTTTCCCTGGAAGTTTCCCAGTTTCCTTGATCTTAACAGGATATAGTTTTGCATACACGTCATCACAATAAATGGAGATGGTCCCTAAACCAAACTGAAGACCAGGCTGAGCTAAAGAAAACTCTGGTTTCTAGGTCTTCAAATGCTGTGCACAGTGGTCTAAATATAAATTACAATATAAGAAAGGAAATTCACCTTAGTTTCCATATGGGGTCTGTAAGGAAAGTTCTCCTGTTGTACTGGCACTGGAAAAGTCACCTGAAGGACCCAGGACTAGGTCCTTGCTCAGCTGAACTTTGTGATGTTCATGCATCATTAACTGTAGCTGTATTATGTAGTTGCCTTTTTTGCCTTGCTTCTCCTCATAACTTTCTGTATAAGGAAATCTACTTCCCTGGTAAGTTCAAATAAGATGCTGTCTGCTTATGTCCTTTTTGCCTTTTTGATGGGAAAGCAGAAGGGAATTCTAAAGTGCTCTGGGAGCCACATGGAGGCCTTGCTTTGACATCTCTAAATATGTGAGTAATGGGGTGCTTAGAACTGATTTTACGTGTGATGGATGCTCAACAATAAGAAATCACAAATTGCGAGCAGCAGAGCTTGGAGAGGAGAGCTGCTCAACAAGATTAATGGGAAGGGAGACCTTTAGTGTAATGAAAGACAGTTCCAGCTTGAAAACAGACAATGCCACACTAGATGGAGTCTTGAGGATTTGGACAGTCAGGTTCCCTCTGTGCCTTTGTAGAGCCCCTTCCTAGGCAGGGAGCACCGAAGAGCTGCAAGAAAAGTGCACTGTAAGTTCCCACTTCACCTGCAAGTGAGTACACTAGTGTACCAAGGGAACAGATTGTCCAAGGGATGTCCAAAGGATGCACCAAGGGGGATAGAGGTGTTGAAGGAAAACTAGGAATTTCTTTTAGTTCTGAGAAGTGCAAGCTGATAAGGTAAGACTGCAGTAGAATTTAGCTGGGTCTGAGCACTGCAGGGTTTATTTTACAACCATTTTCCTGTGGAGAAATGACCTTAGACAAATCACACAAGTAAAACCTAACTGGAAAAAAACCCAGCTTGTCTGCTTTCAATTAGATAGTAATTATCTTCTTATTAGAAGAAATATCGAGTTTAAAAGAAAACAAATATCTCCATACTCAAATAATAAAAAAAACCTAGCAGGTGAAAGTGTAGCTCATCCATCCCTTCCATTGTAAGTTGAAAGCTGCTATTAACTCTGAATATCATGACTAAAGGAATATAAACAGGGAGCAGAATTAGCAAAATGTTAGTGGAGCTGGCTGCAGGATCATTGTTATGACTGCAACTGTTACTCTCTGTCTCTGACAAGGATAATAGTGTGTGGAAATGAAGCCAGCAAACATGTAAAATACATCTAAATATAGAGGACAAACAACAAATAATAACTGGACCAGTAATCAGGTGCTGAAGGCCTTATCTGTTAGTACAGTGGCTTGAAAGATGGCAGTGCTGGAAGATAAACATTAGGAGGACTATGAGGCTGAGGATAAATAGAGCAATATCCTCTAAACAGTAAAGAGCTGAAGCATAAGACCCTGGAAAGACATTCAGGACTTATTGCTTGAGAAAGATCCCTAAAGCTGTCAAGCAGATGTGCAGCTGGTAAGTAGATGACTTGCTGGGACGTTGACTGAAATGGTAAAAGGAATAAATCAGAGGGGATTGCATTAGTGTAACTGAAGGCAGTACATTACTTTACTTTGAAGTATAGTGTCCTGTGGAGAAAGCAATGACTGTCATCCCTTAAGAGTGATCAAACTGAGTGGAGACATGTCCCAAATTTAGGCTGTAGCATAGTCAGGGGTTTCTCTTCCGAGCACTCATAATTTTCAGGTTTTCTTGAAGGCTTTGGACTAGAGTTTAATGGGAAGCATAAGGGGCTAATCCTAAACCTATTGAAGCCAGTGACATCTCCCCATTGTACATCTGCTCCCCTCTCCTGCTCTCAGGTACAGACAGACTGGGCAAGAACCATCTTCTCTGCTCTTTGCTATTGGGCCATCTGCTGTGAGTGCACAGGGAGACACAGCATAACTCATGTTTTGTGTCAGAAGATAAAAAATAGAACTTATTTTCAACCTGGCATTTTTTGTCAGCACTTTGTCTAGGTGGAAATGCAAAAGAAGGCCGTGGTGCTAGTTTAGTGATTGGAACAGTAGTGTCTCTGCTGTCTTTACACAGGCCAAATGAGCATGGGAGATGCTAAGAACTCTTGTCCTTGAATTCTTACGGTTTTGTGGAAGGGGCTTTTGGGCACAACCATTGCTCTGTAGCGTGTTTGCTAGCCATTAAACATCGAACTTCCTGCTGTAGCCCACTCTTAGTCCTTTGGTATCATATGTCTGGGTTTTGAGTTGGATTAAAAAAGGGAAGCATCAACCCAATAAGGGGAATGATGGCATGAGAGCATCCTAGTGTAAGCAAAAGGGAAAACAGTTCTCCAGAATTCAGTGACAAGAGGAAGGTGCTTGTCAGGCTTACCAGAATATGCCTAAAGAAAGGGAAGTTCTGATAGTTACTCTTAAAATGTTACTATCCACTGTTCATTAAGCATTGCATCATTGAAGACCTAGTTTCAAGTCCTTTACCTTAATTAAAATGAAATTATGTTTGACTTACCCCAAGGTACTGTGCAGAACAAACAGACCAGGCAGGTCTCCAAACTGAGGGTAAGCACCTTTTACCTTTTTCACTCTGCCTATGCTAATGTGGTCATGCCTTCATAGTAAGGCACTTCTGCATGGTATCCCAGACTTGAAATTGAAAAGGTTAACGAATTTGCCCTTTCTGTCCTGTGAAAAAGTTCTCAGTATATAATACTAAATTTTTTTCAAACACACTTTTGTCACTTTAAAGTTCGAAAATAAGTTATTTTTAAAAATAGGGATTGGAAAGGGGAAAATGAGGCAATATCCTTTCTGAAAAGAAAAAGACAACTAAATTGAGATGTCCATCTGAAAGGAGAATGTGATTTTTACTATAGAAGGGATATAAAATGCCTTGTTCCTGCCTCTAAAATCTTTTCCAACGTTGCTGTGATAGTCAAGCCCATCTGCAAAGATAAAGAGCTGAATGATGATCTTGTCTCTTAACGTGTCTTTTATCATCACTCTCATCTCTTTCTCCAGAAGTACTTGAGGATGGTAGAATGGGGTTCAGATTAAAACGCTCAAGGGAAGGAAAAATAATAGGAAGGTCAGACTAGATTGTATTAAAGTCACATCAGCAGAATTACCAGAAGGAAGAACAGGCAAAGTACCTAAATGAAAACTCTTATCCAAACTAGTTTACAACTAGTAATATGCAAATGTCTTTAATCTCCTGTGTTAGTTCAAGGTAGAATAATTCAGAACTTTTCTTTCCTAGTCTCTAAACTGGTCCGTTGATTGTTTCTGTGGAGTAATATCCTGGGACACATCTGTTTTATTCATAATTTAGATTTAATGGCAAGACCAAGACTTTTTTCTCCTGGGTGCACTGTGAGCCATCTTAGTATAAACTTGCATTCTGTCTTGGGATTGCCATAAGAAGAGTTTTATGTGGCAATTTTTGAGCTGTTCCATGCACGTCTCTAGCCTAGCAATGAAAGCCTGACTTTCAGGGTGGCTTTGAGAACATGATACTGTCTAAAGCCTTATCACTGACCTCCCAACCCTGGTCACTGCTTTTCTAGAGCCTCTCTCCAGAGCCTCATGGGCACTTTCATTATCCTGAGATGATCATAGTGTCTCTTGAGAACAGAGTTCTGTAAGGTCCAGAAGCAGTTCTGTTTTCTCTGGGTAAAACGCAGGTATCTCTTGCCTCTCTGTAGCATCTATTGTTGATACAGATTGATGGGGTCACACACAGGGGGTTTTAGATATTCCTTTCAGTTCCACACCCAAGGACAGGGAAAGTGCTTGACTTCTGGAGCTGCAGTTCCATGAAGGCTCTGTTTTGCAATTCACCTCTTGTAAAATGTTGCAGGTAAAAGCTCCTGCATCAGAGCTAAAGCTGGAGCAAGTGCAGCAGAGAGGTGAGTTCAGCTCTAATGACCTGAATTCCGGATGCCTTAAACGCAGAGACCAGATAAGCTTTATTTCCCAGGAAAATTAATTTGTTTGGTTTTGCCATAGGCTTCTCTGTTAAGGCCTTTTTTTTCCTATCTGAGCAAGCTAGGTTCTGTGTTATGATTCTGTATTACAGCAAACAGGAATCATTTCCCAAAGCAGTGTCTTCCTCCAAAAAGGCTATTTACAGTGGAAGTTGTGCCTTGCTGTGACTGACAGTGTCATGACTTGATCGTACACAGATCTGCCTTGATGTGACTTCCTCTGCAGGTTCCTTCCCAAGTTCTTTTTTTTTGTCTTGCATTCTGAACAAGTAGCTCTTCTCATAAAGGCACTTCTTAAAAGCAGTGTGTGCAGCTCCTCTGAGTAGCTCTAAATCTGTGACAAACCTAAGGGAAGTTCCACAGAAAGGTGATAAAATACTGACTTGCCAACTATTTTGCTGGCTAAATGGGAAATGAGGCCGGCAGCTTTACCCTTTAAAGTGGAGAGATAAGGGCAGTTTCACTGTTTCACAGTCAGCCACAATCATCCATAAAACGAAGTGTAACTTTGTTTTTTAAACTGATGTCTCAGTAGTGAAGGACTCCATTTTTCAGTAGTATTAATGCTTATTCCTGTGCTATTCAATAACTGAAGATATTCACTAATGAATTAAACAACTAAGATTTCACCTGTTAACCATCTTCCTTGAAATACAGTTTTTAAAAGTTTTTATTTTATTTTAAAAGTTTTGGAGCTGCTGAGGAGGTCGACACAAGTGAGACTGACACCCAAGAAAATAAAAATTTTCTAGAGTTGAGAGATGTGCAAAGTGAAGTTGTGTAGCAGTTCCATTGTCCTTCAGGATTCTCGTTTTTCAATAAAATAATGACATTGATGAACCTTGCAATGTTGCTGAAGGAAAAAGGGAATAGAAATGAATTTGGCTTTCTCCCTGAGACATTGTGCTGAATGGGTTATGCTGTAATCTGAGTCATTGGGAACCATCTCTGATACTGCTGGGAAGATGAGGGATTCTGACCTCCTCTTCTTTGATGTTGGAACACTTCATGGAGTTCACTTTGTTTTTTTCTTGTCCCTTTTTGGTGTCTGATGTGATTTACTTGTTAGTGCTGATGAATGTGTGCTGCTACCCCAGCAAAACCCAGCAGTGAGTCACAGCCCAGTGCCTGCCAGGTCAGTGCTTGGCCATGGGTGACAATGGGTGGCAGTGAGCTCCCCCAGGCCACTTCAGCCCTCATGCCCCTGTCAAAACTCTGTGTCTGTGAGATGGTGTCTGCTGAGCAAGGCCTGAACATCATGTCTTTCCTCCCTACCTGGATGAGAAAGGTGAAATGCAAACATCTGTACCATTGCGGTTTGATTAGGAGCTGCAGAGAAGCTTCTTGGCACACTAAAAACTTTTAAAAGTTTTGTCTTTGCAATTCCTAAACAGGTTCAGAACTCCCCTCCACCCTCAACCATTCTGTGATTCTGCGACTGCAGACATCATCAAATAGAATTTGGCCAGGTTTTTTTTAGGGCAGCTTGAGCTGTGCTGTATTACCCTGTGATACATGTTAGCTGTATTATTCTCTCTTTTGGTGAATGCCAGCAAACTGAGTATATCTGCTTGGAATATGGGCTCAGATTTATGGTACTCTGCATACGTGATTGCTCACCATGCACATCAGCAGAATAAAGCAATGCCTCTCATTAGGGAGCTGACAGATTTTTTACAAGATTGTCGAATCCCAAGTCATGCATGAGTTCCCTAACTGCTTTTGGGCACGGCCTGGGTGTCTGCTTCTCACACAGGACGAGTATTTGGCTCACTCAATAGACAACAGGTCATCCCATTGACACCTGCCCACTCTGTTAACAGATCAGTGAACCTACTGCTGTCTAATATTTCTATGATAATGCAACACAGTTGAGAATTGATTTATAAAATGCAGGTCACTCAGTAGATGCGGCAGTCAGTGAGGGAGCACAAGGTGACAATGAAACAATTCAGATTAGCAAGTGGGGGCATTGCAGCTGCTTGTGCTCTAATTACATCTCTCCAGATGTTCCTGTGATGTGCAGGAGATGCCAAGTAGGCTCTAGGCATAACTGTATTTCACCATTCAGCTTTCCAAACACTCTTCTGTGGTCTGTAGAGAAGAGAGAATTTAAGGACCCAAGTCCTTTCATCTTCTGTGCTGTCAAATAAACTCTGTCATTCTGAAGTAGTATTTCCTAGGCATGTTTTTTTCATAGATTTCTTTTCTCATTAAGATCAGCAAAAGCTCTTTCTGGGAAGCTTGATTAAAAATGCAGTTCCTCTCAGGAAAGAAAAGAAAATAACATTTTTGGCATCAAAAGAGATCACAAAATTATCATGAAAAAATGAAATTAATTTTAAAGATTATGTATTGCAGGAAAATAGGTAGAAGTGACCTCAGGGCTTTCTGCTATTTCTAAAATAGTTTGTGTTTTTTTTGAATAAACATCTGCTAAGAGTATAGGTGACAAACACCCTCAGAGACAAAAAATGTCCTGCATTTGGATTATGTTCAAGAAATTGAGGAAGATAATTTCTTTGCGAAATTTACTCTTGCCTGCATACTAAAAATGAACCAGCAAACCAAAAATCCCCATAAAAAACCCAAAAAAACCCCTCCAACAAATACCCTCAGAAACTGCTCTTTCTCTTCAGCTGCACAGTGTTAGCATTGCTGGGAATGCAAACACAGGTGGCTTCCAGCTCTGTTGCAGACCTTTGCCGCTTCCGATCAGAGAGGGGAATTAGCAAGTCAGGGTGTGGAAGTACAAGCACTGCTTTTCCTCTTTTGAGCTGGTTTGTTTTCTTCTGAGGTGGTATGATTAACCATGTAACTGCCTTCATTCTACTTGGGCCTTGACTCTATTAAGAAAAGAGAGAAAATCTCTGGAAAAGAAGTAATTTCTGATTTGACCTTTTTGATATTGTCCAGAGGGTTTGGAACAGAGGATTCCAGTGGCTTCAGATGTCACTTTCTACATTGCATATGACCAAAATCTTTTCAAACAGTGTCCTTTTTATAAGTATGTTTCTAGTCCAGAACAAGAAAGATGGAGAGAAACTATTTACAAGAGCATGTACAAGACAAGGAGGAATGGCTTCAAGGTGAAAAAGAGGAGGTTTAGGTTAGATATTAGGAAGAAGTGGTGAGGCACTGGAACAGGTTGCCTCACTGTGAATGAAGCTGTGGATGCCCCATCCTTAGAAGTGTTCAAAGCCAGGTTGCATGAAGCTCTGGGAAACCTGGTCTAGTGAAATATATCTCCACCCGTGACAGTGAGGTTGGAACTAGATGATCTTCCAACCAAACCAGTCTATTATTTTCTTTAGAGAAAAATTATTCTGGTAAGATGTATATCATTGTGTTTTGACAGCCTGAATTCTTTGTAACACCATAACATTGAATCCTGCTCCAACTTGTGTAACCTCCATCCCTAACGAACCCCTCTCGTGTTTCCTCCTCAACCATCCTTTTAGATACATGTACATTCCACAGGAATAGAATATGTGTGTTGTTATTAGCAAAAAATAATGGTGCTTCTCTGAGGCCCATGCTTTATCAATAACTTTTATAAAGTGTGTTTTGCATCTTGAGATGTATCTAGCATTCCAGCATTGCATACCTGGAAGGCAATAAGTGACTGTCTTTCCAGTGTCTTTCATCAATCATTTAAGATAAGTTGTGTAAAATCCAACTGACCCTTCTCTAATAACTAGGGGAAAATAGCTTTGAATTGTCATTTTGATAAATTTTGGAGTATTGGCAGTGTTCTGGGACATAGAGCCAGGCATGCAAGCCTTTCATCTGTCAGTGTCATTATGAAATATCTTAAAAGAACAGGAGGAATAGTGATTCGATAAATCTTATCTCCATGAATGAGTGCATTTTGCGTGGTTTCATAATCTACTGAACTCTAATAGCCTATATCCTTTGCTTCAAAAATAGCTGTTAGAGCAAGGTGTTTGATGAGTCTGTGTACTGTTTTCCTGCAACTCCTTAGATTTGTTTATGTCAATGAATGACTTTCAGTGGTGAGTACCATAGGAATTATTTCCCTATGCGGTGCATGCATAGTTTTAACTATTTATTGTGTGATAAAACCAAATCTTTTGCTCTTTGCTATGTTTCTCTATAGGGTAGAATACCAAAGGCAGGTGGAACACCTTTCACAGCAGCATTCCAAGAAGAAATTCAAAACTAGGTGAAATCACTTTTGTTACATGTGATACCAAATAAAATGCTGGTTTTAGTATCCTATCTAATGTCTACTACATGGTTGGGGCCTATACTGATAATTTAGTGCAGTCTGAGGAGCTATTGTGTTTTATTGCATTCAGTCTTGACTATGTATCAGTTTTAGTACAAATTATAAGTTGAGTTCATAGGTTCATGCACACCATAGTTTAAATGCAAATAACAATAGTATTTGAAATTAAAATAAGCTTCCATGATAAGAAGAGACAAAAGTCCCATTTTGCCACTTGTGTTACCATTTTTTTTTTTTTGGGAGAAGGCAGAAGAGGAGAGGAAGAGCAGAAAGAAGAGGAAAGAAGGTAGCTGTGCTGCCTTCCTGTTAGTAAGAATCAGGCTGTCATGCAAGTTCATCTCCCAAAAACAGGGTATTTCTGGCAAAATAGCATGGGTAGTGCTGCAAATGCCAAAACCCCCAAGTTCATACGTAAAAATTCCATGTGAAAAGACCCTGATTTCTCTCTAAATTGTTTATAGAGTTTCCCATTAAGAAACAGACCATTATTTGAATTACCTTAGGCATATCTAACTCTTCTAGACTATTAAGCATTCTCTGTGGTTTCATGTTGAGTCATTGTGACCACTCCTCATACTGAGGCCAAGAGAGCAGTGTGTCTACAAGATATTTTGTCCCAAAGACGCTACTGGTGGTGGGCAGGACTTAGTGAATAATGCAAGTATCTATGTAAAGACACTGAGAACATATGTGGTAGCACAGGGGTGATGTAGTGGGCTGCCAGGTGGGAATGAGAGGGACTATCTGAGTTTTTGTTTCTTTCCTGTTTGGTGGAGACAATAGAGCCAGGGCTTATTAGAACAGATTTACCATGCTTGTATTTTATGGCTGTGATATGTCCTTGTGCTGTGGTTGGCAGAGTTTTCTAGGTGTTGTCTTGTATTTGAGGAATGGTCCTGATTTTCCTGAGCATCTCCACGTAGCATGGCAAAACAAGATTATTATTTTTATCAATGATAAGGTTCTCCCACGCTCTGAAAATCTGGAGAAAAATAGCATTTCCTCAATATGTGTCTGGAAAAAGCATTAGTACAAAAATTAGAATCTTTGCCAGGAAGAGAAAAAAAAAGTACAGCAGTGTCATTTTAGAGGAAATTCAAGCTGAGTTTTGGTATCTAATTATTTAATTTAATTAATATAAACACAACTGTGATTATTTTTTTCACTAATTCAGCTTGTTTTTAAATGCCAGCTTCCATTTGTGCGACTGTGTTTCCAAAAACGAGGCAGCTTAGTTTGCTGGTGCATTAGAAGTTCATAGGGTAACTTGGTAGAAAGGAGCAAATCGACCTGGTGTTTTGAACACAGTGCAAAGAAAGTCTCGACACGAGAGAAATGTGAAGAGGCAGCAGCCGTGTCCTGACAGTGCTGATGAATGGCAGGTGGCCACAAGCCTGGCTGCTTCTCTTTGGTTGCTGCTGGTGATTTGCAGGCAGGTGGGTGAGAATGTTAAAGGCCTGACACGTGGAGTGACAGATACCCTTGGTGCTCGTGTGCACAGCTCACTGGCATGGCTTAAAATAGAGCCAGCTGCATGCATAATTAAGGAGAAATAATTGCAATGCACTTATGTNNCCACCCTCCCACCCTGCTCAGTGTTTCCATCGGGAAGGTCCTGTAGTCAAAGATTCACCTAATCAGTGTGAAACAATAAAATATTATATTTGGAGCAATAAAAAATTAGTTGTTGTCTGTAAGAAAATAAGAACAACATCTTATGGCAGAAATATGTGGCTCCAAAGTATGTAAGAGTGGATGCTGGTAATCTGGCAGTTCGTTCTACAAACAAAAATTAATTTTAGAAACCTGCATGTGAATTTAGTAGTTCTGTCATTCTTGCTGTCTTTTAACTCAGATAAATATCTTATATTTTCTGCTAGCTGAAATTTTGCCTACATAAGCTTTTCCACTCAGCCTGTTAGAATCATTCTGGCAATATATGACTGTGAATTTAACCTCGTTTTTGTTTGTACTAATTATAAGTTATATTGTATTTTTACTTTCTTTGGGAGAAACACAAAAACTCTATTCCATATGTAATGGTTTTATATATCTCCCGGATGACTGTTCTGGATGCATCTGGAGCATTGTTTTCAATAAAATATTCTTTCACTCCCCTTTGCTCATATTCCCCTTTCTTTCTAAATTGAATAAAACTCTGCATATAGTTCTAACAAATTACTGTATTTCCAGATCACTGGTGACTGCGTGCATCAGATTCAAAAACAGTAGTCCAGGAAGGAGGGGATATATTTCATTGCTTGGGAAGTTTGTAGAATGCTCATATTGGCCATTCAGTTTTCTCAGTACATGATTGATCACACAGCACAGATCCTCTGATGTACTCTAAGTTCCTAAATCCTGGACTCGATTTGCAGAGCTGTAACACAAGTGGTGGTATGAGCAGCTTCTGTGTCTGAGACCTCGTTCTCGCTTTTATAGGACTATTTTTAGGAGCAGCAAGGAATTGAATCACCCTTAGCTCACACAGTTGCTGAACTGTTCTGAGGCTGCTCTGGAGAGTGCAAGCCATGGCGTGATGGTCTTGGGGAAACAATTCCCTGTTACACTTTTCACTCAACCTGTGTTAAATACTGAGTATGTCACTTGGCCACTATCAGAGGTCAGTTGTTTGTAATTATCCTGGATCTAGTCTGGACTTAAGCTCACACCATGCAAGTTTTTTCCTGACTTTAATTATTCTTCTGGAGCACAAGAAGCATGTAGCAAAAAAGAAACATGGTGACTGCACCACCTCCCTACAGAAATTCATCTGCTTTTGCCTAGGATGTAATGCAGGAGGTCAAGAAACAAGGAAGGCAGCAAAGCAGAATAAGTATCATAAAGCAGGAGATGCACATCTGCTCATTCTATGCTACATTCTATAATCAAAGCTATGGAAAAAGTAAAACATCAAGTAGTATATGAAGCATGACCATTGATTTCTATTTCATAGTCTCTACCTTTTTCGCTCTTAGGGACAGCTGGATTCAAAATATTTATGGTTGGCTGTACAGCAAATGCTGGAATAAGCCTTTCCTTGCTCCTTTTGTGTTGCAGTGTCCTAACATGCAGAGCTTGTGAAACTTCAGAATGTATTTGAAAAATATATAAGATGTGGTGCAATCATGTGAAACTCTGAGGTGGGAAGAGTTCCTCTCATGCAGCAATCATCAGTAAATCTATTCAGTGGTTCATCGACCTCACTTTAAAGTTGATTTTCTCCCCTCGGAGCTGCTGGTGATGGTCTGTACAACTGTTTTTGAACACTGGGTCCAAGGGAAGACATTTTCCCTTGAAAGCTGGCAATGTGCTGAAATAATTGAGGCTCTGTGTAACTGCCCAATGCCATATCCATATTGTGGATATGCAGTAGTAAGTCCTGAATTAATACCAAGGATGGAACTGCTGATATCACATTTTAGTATATGGGATGGTGTAAAACATATCACGTACCAAAAAGGCACGGTGTAAAAGCTACTGAAAGGATTAATTTAGATGCAGTGTTTTGAAGAGTCATCTTGCAGCACTCTAATATTATTGGAGCCAAGATCACAGTGCCTATAGAAAATGTTGCCTAAAACTTTCCGTTTTTAATATCCTTTGATTGCTTATAATTTTCAGCCTTTAAAGCATAAGAAAAGATATTTCTCCATGCTGATCATCTGCCAAAAACTCTTTTCAAGTAGTGTTTCAGCTAGGACATCTTATCCTCTCTCTCTCTCTTAAAAAAAAAAAAAGCATATGAAGGTATTTTATTATGAGAAAACTTAAATTGTAAAGAAATTGATAACCAAGTCCCTGTACTTCCTTTCAGTTGAGAAAGATGGAGCTACTGTTGCAATAGAAGGGCTGCTGGGCAATGTCAGCAATAGCAAAATCTCTCTACCTGCAACATATAAATGAAACACTAGGAACAGTTTTGCCACCTTTGGTCTTCCAAAATGTTGGCAGCAATTTTAAAGCAATGCATTGATTAAAAGGAATTGCTTGTACAACGATAAGTAAAATATGAAAATCTCATATAAATTATATGCCAAATTTCCCCATCACAAGTCAAGTGTTAGGTCTTCAAAAGTTGTTGATCTGTATCTATTTTAGGAAAATACGGTTGAGATGGAGTCAATTGCTTTGACAGCATCAATTAAATCAATCCCTAATATTTGCTTTGTTTTTTGTGTGTGTTTTAAATTAATGAAGTGAAAGTGCAAAAAACCATCTCTTTTAAGGACATCTGCAAATAATGAGATTAAAATCAATCAAAGTCTGGTTTCAAAAAAGTAGCCGGGCTTCCATCTGATAGAGTTTTCTGAGACTTGCAGCTTTGAACTGCAGTGACATAACCAGTTTCCTCAGAAGTAATTTTTATGTGTATGCCCACATGCCAGAGTGAGCTCTTACACAAAGTGCTGGTTTTTCCCCTTCATTTTTGTTGAGTTAGATCTGACACTGCATTTGCCATGAGACTACGGACAGCTTCTGTTGTATATAAGAGCAGAGATCTGAAAAGTCACTACAGCCATGGATGTTGCTTCTTTCTATTCCACATAACATTAATCCATTTGGGGAAGTCAAAGCTTCATGAATTGCTTATCAGGCACTTTTAGTTTGCAATTCTTAGTTTACCATTTGAAGTCTGACTTATGCTGTAATCTCCATTTTATATAGATAATATATTAAAAAGCTCTAATAACTGGAACATCTGAAAGTTTCTGTCCTCACAGTCCTATTGCCTGTTCATGTACTGAATTTGTCTTTAAGAAAATTGGAGCCTTAAGCTAGATACTAGTAAATTAACCCAGTTTCTAATCTTCCTACATGGTTTTAAATAATATATTAGTCCAGAAATTATTTGGGCATAAGTATTGGGCGTTAATGTATAAATTCAGTG
>VZTT01011271.1:6095-21650 GCA_013400855.1 Buphagus erythrorhynchus | reverse complement strand
AGAGGTCTTGAATATTGGTTTCAACGAGAGCTGGCGCTCCAGGGCCAGGTGAGATGTATCTCCAGGAGGTCACTGCATCATCTTCTCTCTATTGGATGAGCCACAAACCTTCAGACCTTTTCTACAAAAAGGGACAACTCCAGCAGGAGAAACAGAAGGCAGTCCCCCTGATAAGGCCTTGCAACTTTGCACTAGGTGCGAAAGTCTAGTCTTGGACCAGATCAAGGGATATCAGATGTAAAAACATTATACCCTCTTTCCCACAGTGACTTCCCCTTCCTGCCATACACATGCTCTCCCNAGCAGTTCAGTGGTTTATGTTCTGGGTTTAGAGAAATCAGATGAGGTGGTAATAGAAGAGTGTATTTAGGCTGATTTTTAACTATCTGTGATATTAAATGAACCAATACTCTGCCCAGAAACAAGGGGGAAACACTGCTAGATATTTATAGGTGCTAGTTTTCTGCAACTCTTTTGTTAGACTGAAGGAATGCTGCATAGAGTCTTGTCAAGCCTTTCATTTTCTCCCCTTTTGTGTAACCTAGTGCCTTCAAACTCTTTCTGAAAAAGAATCACTTTTGAGAATCTCTGAAAGTAAACAAGCTAAAAAGGATCAATAATCCTGGCTGGTTGATACATGGAACTCATCATTGGACCAAACAACCAATGCATGTTGGGCTGTGTATTGCTGGGCAGTGTCTGACTGGGTTAAAATGAGATAGTGCAGGCTGTGCTTAGCTGTGTGGTGTGGAAACCTCAGGCTGTTCTTAGGGTTATGGGCTGGCTCAGAGCAGGCAGCACAGTACTGGGTACAAGGCTGCTCAGATGGCACTGGGTGGTCTTCAGAAACCACGTTTGAATGTGTTATTTGTAACAGGAACATCAATTAGGGGGTTTGCAAACACATGATTTCCACACTGTTAGTGAAGGATGCAAACCCTGCTGTTCTAAATAATAAAACCTTTTTAAGGTAATTTAAAAAATAGTAAAAAAGAAAGCAATTGAAGTCTCCTTGTGATTATCTCTGAAGGCGGTAGAAGAGGATTAAACAGTCTTCTGGCATCTTGTTAAAATGCCATTTTGAGAATTGGTGTTCATCCCAGGGGCTCCTGCAGGGTCTTTGCTAGTGCATATACAGCTCACCATGCTCATCAGGGAGCTCCCAATCAAGCATGACAGCAGCTGTGTGAGTGATGGTCAAACAAAGAGCAGATCATGAATTTTTCAGTTTGGCTTTATCTGAGTTCTAAATCTTTAACAGACAGCACATAGTAAGATGTTTAACTTTACAGTTAATGAGGAAACATCATAAAAAGAGCTAATGGAAATGAAGGTAAATAATTTCTTGGTTATCATCCAGACTGGTATCAGGATCCAGCTTTACTATGTAGATAAAGTATGCTGCTCAGTGGTATCAGTGGTGAGGAGATGGGGTCCTGCAGTCTCTTGTGCACATAACCTAAACCTAAGCTTGACTTTTTTACACTGGCCAGAACTGCAGCTAACTGAGAGAGCCAGATGTGAGCTGGGAACCAAGGCTTGAGCTTTGCACACAGTGTAAATGGAGCATTTCTGCAGTAGAGAGGACCAGAAAAGTAATGTGCTGATGCAAACTGCATGGGATGAAGGTCTGCTGCTTCCATCTGAATTGTGGTTCAAGACTCCAAGGGGTACATGAGGAGTACAGACATTGGCATGAAACCTCCAGAGGGTACAAGCTCATCCATGTTTCTCTTTTTTCTCTGTGAGTCTGAAACAGTCCCATTCCAGCTGTGCATCCCAGCAAACTGATCCTCAGCATCAGAGTCCCTTCACACAAAGCAGTTCCCTTTCCTGCCTTTTTCCTCCTAGTTTTTATTTCCCTTTTTTACTCTGTCCATGATAGTTTGCCATGAAGCAATTCATGCTGCTAAGCCAAGGTATAATGAAGGGGAGATCTTCTCCACATCCTCTGAAGCTTGCTGCTTACAGCACTTACATCTCATTAAGCAGCAAGTGGTTCTCTAAATTGCCACGTAGATCAAAGAGTCATGCTTTTTTTAGGTATCTTAATCTTTGTTTCGTGATTTACAACTTGACTGCTTTACTTGTAGAAACTAAATTATTTTGAAGAGACAATTTTTTGAAATAAAAGCATGGTCTTTAGCTTATTGATGCAACTGAGCCCACAAAGAAATTCCAAAACACATGTCAATAGAGGAAGTGGTGGAATGCAAATGGTGCTAATTGAGGTAAAAATTACAGTTCTGGTAAATCATAATGTGGTTCAGAGATCACTGTTTGATTGGAGTAGGGTTTTCTTCTGAGATGTGGAACCTATTTTTTCTTGTTCTCTGCACACTCACAACTTGTTGTTGCTGCTTACAGCACAGAGAGGGGTTGCATAAACATTTTAATATTGCATGAGGCTTCTGTAAGCCTGAATGATCTTAGGAATGCTAAAACCATGACATACAAGCACAAATGAAAGCAAGCAGCAAAGATTGTGTAGTCTTATCCAGATGAACTGATAGATAAGCCAACACACTTTGGTGTGTTGTCATGTTTTGTTTTCCCTCCTGGGATAATTCAGCCACAAGCCTTAAAAATACCCTCCCTCACGTTATTCTTATTTTCAGCATTCCCTTAATACTTAAATTCACCTGGCAGAATAGCAGTTACACAGCTGCATGCTGTGACTTAAGAAAAAGGATCATGGGTGAACAGGGTCTTTCGTCTGGATAAATGCCTCTGCACTTTCTGATCTTATTAATTGCACAAGTAATGCTGGAGAGCTCTTCAGTTGTTCTTGCTGACACAAGTTGTATTGCTGGAGTAAAGTAGCTGAATACCTGAGTAATACCCATTCAGAAATGAGTTAAAGACTTGGAATGGTAACCAGCTAAGGCAGCAATCCACAAAGTAATTGGTGACTTGTATCATTTTCAGGCTTGTAACAACATCCTCCATGTAGTAGCTNTACCACATCAGACCAGGAACCTGTGACTCTGCCAATGGTCATAAGTTAAAAAAAAAAATAAAAAATTAGAAGAGTATATTTAAAGTGATACATTCTTTGGTATTATTGTGCCCTATTTTCCAGCAATTCATAGCACAGGAACTTCTTGAGACTTCTTGAAGTCCCTCCAGCACCATCTTGTTGAATAGCTTTTAATGGCCTTTTCTACTAAGCTTTTTTTTTTTTTCTTATTTCTTTTGGAACTTTTCTTTGTACTTCCATAGAATTTTTGAACCAGAGTGTCACTATTTAATAACTACATCATTTGAGAAACAACTGTGGTTTAAAAGTTTTTGGATGACATTGCTATAAACTTCTAGGTTTTGACTTATAAAAAGTAATTATCATATATTCTCTGCAAGTCATAATTTCATAGTCCTTTATTATAAATCACTTCAGTAATTTCTTTTCCAGGATGATGAATTCTAGTCTGTTGAAGTTCTCCAGGTATGCCATTTGCCTGATCATTTTCCTTGGCTATTGTTGCCTGAAACTTTCCTAGTTGCACTGAAACAGGCTCCCCAGGGCAGTGGTCACAGCTCCAAGCCTGTCTGAGTTCAAGAAGCATTTGGACAACACTCTCAGGTACATGGTGTGACTTGTGGGATATTGTGTGCAGGGACAGGAATTGGACTCAATGGTCCTTGTGGGTCCCTTCCAACTCAGCACATTCTGTGATTCCAGTTCTTCTGTGTCTGTGTTGAGAATGAGGGGAAGAGGCAGGCATCTCAGAGGGGAAAATGGGACTAGAGTTGTAAAATCGTGACATTTCCTGCATTTTTACAAAAAATATTTCCTGAAGTTGCCTTTTTGACTTCTGTTGAGTGCTGAGATGGTATTTTCAGGGAGCTATGAACAAGAAGTTCAAAATCTTTCTTTAGAGAAGCACTGGCTAATTTAGTCATTGTTGAATAAATACATTGGGGCTGTTGATCACAATCTAATTAAATTTTTCAGGAAGGAGTACTAATTCTTAAGCTGTCCTACTCAGCCTAATAAAGCCTAGTGTTTGATGTTCTTTGTTGAAGAGGTTAATGGATACTCTCTGCTTCATCTCAATATTTCTCCTCATTCCTCAGCCTGTGTTTCATTGCAGCTGTGAGGGAATACAGGTAGGGACTGTATGGTTGAGATCTTGTTTATTTCCTGCAATGATAAGTGCCTGAGCAAGCAGGAGTTGGTTGTGGGAGGATGGAAGGTACTGAAGAGAAATATGGATAATTAGGGTAGTTTAGTGTGCTTCAATTATCTCAAAGATCTGCCTTTTTCACCTTGCTTTTCTCAGAAATGAAGTGGGCCTCAGGTAGATCCTTTCATTATCTAGCAATTATCAAGCACATTTTCAAAAGGAAGGCCACTTCTATCACTCTAAGTTATTAATATCATAACATCTGGGTACTTCACAATCTTTTCAGGTACTTACCTTTGCAGTAACCATGTGGAACTAATGGTTGGTATTCCCATCTTCAAAACCTTAAATAAAGATTAGAAGACTTCAGCCTGTACCATGGGGCTGTCTGGACTCACAGAGTCCAGGGCCACATCAGATGGCAGAGAACTGAACCTTGGTCCTCAAGGATAGTATGGTATTTTCCCTCTTCTTGGCAAACAGCACATACTTTCTCTGTCTAATTTTTAAACTGCAGCACAAACCCCATGTTTTTCTGGCACTCCAGGGCTACTGCTTTCTATAGAGCTGTGCACCAGCTTTGTCAGAGAGACTTACATGGGCTTCTGGTGACAGCAGGAACAGTGGCAGTGCTGGAATTTCCCTCTGTGGTCTGTTTGTCCTTGTGCCATCCTGTCCACAGGTATTGTCTCCTCCCACTACTTGGTATTTTCTAATACATACCCTGAGTCTGCCTCTTTGCAGCAACTTGTCCAGGACATCCTCCTTCATGAGTGCCTGAACAGATCCTGAGTGGCAACAGTTTTCAGCTGCTGCTGTGATCCTCAGTGCAGGCAAGACTGACCCTTAGAGCAGCAGTAGCATTCAGTTTCTGGTTTGCAGTTCGCTTACCAAGGAACTACTGAGCTGCTAAGGGCCAGGGGCTCTCTGGCTGTGCAGACATTTTTCTGTAGTCTTTGCTTGCTGGGATTCATATCTGTGCCATGTTAGAGTAGTTTCTCCCAGTTTTATGCCAGGCTAAAAACCCAAAAATTGACCATTGATGCTTTATGACATTTTCAATACAGGCTGTGCTGGGTTTGGCTGGGCTAAAGTTAATTTTCTTCACAGTGGCTGGTATGGGGCTGTGTTTTGGATTTATGCTAAACACCATGATGATGATAGACATGTTTTTGTTATTGCTGAGCAGGGCTTACACAGATCCAAGGCCTTTTCTGCTATTGGTACTGTCACACGGGCGAGAAGACTGAGCTTCACAGAAGGAGAGACATCTGGGACAGGTGACCCCAGCTGACCATGAGGATATTCCAAGCCATATGGTCTCATGTCAGTATATAAAACTGGGAGAAGAAGGCAGGAGAGGACATTTTGAGCGATGGCATTTTTCTTCCCAAATCACTATGAAACGTGAAGGAGCCTGTCTCTCCTGGAGATGGCTGAATACCTGCCTGCCCAGGGGAAGCAGTGAACTAATCCCTTGTTTTGCTTCGCTTTGTGTGTGGCTTTTGCTTTTGCTTTTGCTTTCTGTATTGTACTGTCTTTATCTCAGCCCATGAGTCTTCCAACTTTTACCCTTCCAGCTCTCTCCCCAGTCCTGCTGGTGGGGGAGTGAGTGAGCAGTTGTGTGGGGCTTGGCTGCTGGCTGGGGTTAAGTCACAGCACATGCCCAGGGTTAACCTCATGTAAGAATGACATTAACATGTTTGAATGCATTTTCCTCAGTTTTTCCATCTTCCCTTTCAAAATCTGGCAGAAAACTCAAAATACACTTCCACCTAGTTCACAATGGACAGGAATGACAGCACATGAAGTCTGCTGTCTTCCTTTTGCTTGGTTTGCTATTTGGTTGCTTGTGCATCCTGTTCTGTGCGGGTCCAAGTACCTTCACAGCAATACTACATGCAATGTAGAAGACCAAAAATGAGGAAAAGATGTGCAGAGTGTCTGTTACAGAGTTCAGTGGCTTTCAGGTGTGTGCTAAATACATGGTGTTTGTCTGGGAATTGTACTAAACAGAAGCCTCTTAGTAGAAGAACCTTGCATCAGTTACTCTGGATGCTATTGGTCTTCATGTGAATTGAAGGGCTTCAGAACCTTCCAAGAACAGATTGGAAATTATAGGATTACAATTAACTACTTCAGTGGCTAAAGGAAACATTGCTAACACACGACTCTAACCATCCTCTTGCTTTCATGATAAAGAAGAGGTGCTCTGTAAAAAGACAAGGAACTATCTCCAGTTTGCAGTATTATGACAAAACTAATGTAGGAGGAATGGTGTATACTGGGTTATCCTGTGTGCTTCCCCACAGTTTCAGTTGTAAAGAGTTAAATTTAAAAAAAGACTTTTAAAAGTAGCTAAGATTCCCTTCCTGCTTCCAATTACTACTGCAAAAAGGTTACTGCTGGACCTTTTTCCTCTGCTGTTCAGAAGTGTTGTTTTTGTTTCCAGGTGTACTTTCTGAGCATCGATTTGTATTTGTTTGCTCATATGCCAATAACACTGCTTGGCTTTAGTGACTGTTTTTCCCTGCTATTTATCTCCAGATATATTAAAGACAGCACTCCTCTACCTTTTCACTCTGCATTTCTATTTAATATTTGATCCTCTTCCATTTTTCTGTCCACACTACTAGCCATGCATGTGATCCAAGCCAAACTCATGCTGCTGGAATGCACTAGAGCAGACTTGTACTCAGATTGACAGCTCAAATGTGTCTTATGTTTCATTCTGGCTGATTATTATTGGCTAATAATTACTGTCAATCATTAAATGTGTGTCAATATGGGCACTCTCTCCATAGTCTGGTACATCTATCCAGGTATCCAATTTTTCATTTGGAGCTCAATGTTCCTCCTCCTCTTCCCAGAAGGGTGAGCTGCTGTCATTGTGAATAACACAGAAATAGTCCCTTTCTGTGTGCAGGTAGCTTCCCCAACACTCCTTACAGCTCTCTAATATGCAGTTGTTGCAGTGTAGTCTGGAAAGCAGCTACAGAATTTGTACCCAGCAATATTTGCAGGAATGGTCTGAAGACCTCTTGTGTTGAGTTCCCCTTTCAGGACAGTTGGTTATCATTGCTTTGCTTTTAGCTACTCTCTTGTTTTTCTCTCAGCTCCCTCACTGACCTTCAGCTTTTCCAGTCTCATAGATTCCCTCCATGGTGTTGCCTCGAATATTTTGGCTGTGCACACTGCTCTTGTTTAAAAAGCCAATTACCTTAGCAAATACCTGTGTAGGATCCGCCAGCTTTTGCTAAACCCAAGATACCTTTCAACCCTTTTTCTATTCCTCCCCTCCATCCCCATCCAAAATCTTTTGTGCTTCAGAACATGTTCAGCCTTGAATTCTGCCAGGGTAAGGCTAACAGCTCTGCATGTCTGGATCACCCAATTCTTTATTAAATATAGGTGCTATGTCTCTGGTCATATGGTAACATCACTGACTTAATAGATTTATTAAAAAAAATCTTTGCTGCTGACTTGGAATTACATGTGCCTTGTGGCAGACAGCAGGCCAGAAAAGACTGTAATATATATAGAGCAAACTCTGAGCAGAGAGATTGCTGGACAGAAACAAAATTCAGTGTTTTGTTTCAGTTCAAGACTGAAACAGCCTCTGTAGTATCTAATGGCATAATTTAGAGGTGTCAGGAAATAGTTTTCTGTTTTTCACACGAAATTTCAGTGAAAGAAAGCAATTAACTTTCATTAGGAAAATAGTACTGAAAATTTTCACTCTGTGAAAAACTTATTGTTTCAGAAGAAAAACAATGCTTTCATTGTTCTAACCAGAAGCTTGCAATAATGGTGGTGTATGCTTAAAGAGAGATGATGGAAAGACTTAGGAAGGAATGGTGGAAAGGCTGGACCACAATTCTACACCTTCTGATTTTCATTTTAAAAGCTTTGTGTCTTTTCTTTGTTCTGCCTAATTCATGAAGCAGGCAATAGCAGTAATCTTGGGTTTTGGGGGAAGCTAGATTATACTGAAGAAACAAGGCAAATTAGGAGAGAAGAATGTCATTCAAGATGATCCTAAATGGCATGAAGGCTATGCACTCTGTCACCAAATCTGCAATTTGCAGGCTGATAGACATGGACCAGTTTGCCTTACCCCTCAGCCTGTCACCTGGGACTGCTGGTAAAAGCTGTCTTTTTAACTAAAGTGATTTGAAATCCTTTAATGAAAAGTAGTCAATATTAAAAATTCTTACATCTTCAATTCAAGTTTAGTGATTGTTCTCACTCTATGGATTATGTATTTCCTGTGCCTGGCTCTTGAAGGTGCAGTGGGAAGTGCAGGAAGTTTCTTATCTCAGGGTTGGAGAGGGGCAGGAGTGTATTCCTGGCTGTTTCTGGGCTATTTTCTTGTTGTGGCCTTCATCCTGCAGCACTGCCTCTGCACTTCTGTATGTGACATGATATGGCCTTCAAATCCTGGGTGTGGAACTCTCTCAGACCTCAGAAGATGTGTAAAAATATGGCTTTCAGCATGGCATCCACATGCTGCATATATGTTGGTTTGCATTCCGTCTATTGCTGTTGGGTGTAAATTCGATGAGGTTTCACTGTCTAAGAAGGAAATGTTATCTTCCTTTATGTGGGGGAGGGAGATTCAGTGTTTGAGCCACCAGCAAATTCTCACATTCTGAGGTTGGAAGTGTCAGAAACAGTTTTGACTGTTTTCCCAGGTACTGTGCTCCTGTTAGCAACTGTTTAGCTCACTCAGCACACTAGTTTTGTTGCATGTGGAGAGAAGTCAGAAAGAATAGGGTGACAAGTAGCTGATCGTTTCAGTGACACCTGGTTGAAGAGCACTGACATTTGGAATAGCATGACTGTTTAGGTGGTATTCCTTTATTAATGTCCTTCTCTCCATGGATATAACTTCTGTCTCTAAAGGCAAAACATAGTTCTTCTGCTCTTGCTTTCCAAATTCTGCTTGGGGACACTTTGTGTGTTGAGCAGATAAAGGACAGCTACTAACATGTTATTTGTTTTCATGAGGAGTACATGGATTGCCAGGGCAATAGGATAAAGAAATGTCCCAGACAAGACTCAGATGGTATTTTTATTCACATGCATGCATGTGCCTAAATAGCGAGGCAGCTGGGCACATCAGAGTCTTGTTCCTTTAAGAACATTGCTAGAGATGTACCTTCTGAATGATGACATTTATGTATTTTAATATAATTCATTGTGGTCAGAGGAATGTCCAATACAGTAATTTGGTACTCTATATCAGTTCTCAGCAAGTGACTAATCCATCAAATTTGTTCAGCATTACAAGTCAGAACATGATTTTTTTCTAGCTGCTGATGTGGCTAGCTCACACAGCTTTTAGAAAAATCAAGTTGTGGGTTTTTTCCATCCTATATATCATCATCTCTGTCCACAGTAAAGAATTTAGAATCAGGGCTTGACTGACTGGCTATTTTTCTCAGAGTTGCATGAGGCAAAGCAGTGTACAGCTTACTCATCCAAACCTATTCAGAATTTGAAGGTACCCTGTGATACAAATTTACTGAGCAGATAAGAAAACTTGGAAGGCACAAATGGGGCAGATAAGGACGACTGCAAAATCCCATGGATCCTTTCAGAATTGGTTTGAGAGTTTTTGGTGTTTTGCTTTATTGTCTTTTTCTGGCATTGGTGCAGTGTATTTTTGACAAGCCTCAGCAGTTTTAGAAAAGCATTCAGAAGTTTTTGATGCTCATCTGAACCAATTCCATCTAATCAGAACAAGAGCTGAATGTTACTATTCTCAGGAAGCAATTGTATTCACAGAATTTCATCTTTTCTGATGTCCTCAATTTGTCCTCTGACAGAAGCAACTTTTATTAATCTGTCCTTTCACTGTTATTGATTGGCTGCTTATTATGCCAATGCATCCAGCTTATGTCTGCACATAAGCTGTGCAGTGAATCCAGTTGACAGCCATAATTTGAAACTCACATAGACTGAACAAAAGCAACTGTCATATTCTTGTCACTTGCCATATTCCATCTTCCAGGGGTGATGGGACAGACTTGTGATTTCAAATGGTAGAGTTCTTTGAGTTCCTCTGACATTGCTGCTTTGGGAAGTCCCGTGTTACTACCTTGTACCTTGCTTTTCAGGTGCATGCATGTGGTGGTTGGATACTGAGAGTTGCTTTGAAGCCAGAACAGTTTGTGTGTGCCTTAGCCTATAGCTGTTATGGTACCTGCAGATTCCACACTCTGTGCTGGGAGTTCACTAATGAATGCTGAAGTGCAGAAATATTACCCAGAGCTCATTAAGGTTGATTGTTAATGCCAGTCTGGGCTAAAATTGCCAAGGCAGTTGGCTTCTTCCTTTCTACTTGAAGCTGAGCCAGGTATAAGAGCAGCTCTCACTGTGTTACATGGATACCGTGTAAGTGGCAAAAGGCAACACGCAACCAGACATTCCTTCAGCTCGCTGTTTTTATTTTGGATCAGCAGTATGATGAAGCATGGAATTCAAAGGCACTTTGCTCTGAACAGGCACTCCAAGTGGTCTTTCCTGTAGGTCCCCTTTTCCTTCATGAGAAATTGGATTGTTTGTTCTCAGCACATCAGAAGAGTGACAGCCAAACTAATACCCACAGCAGTAGTCCCTCAAATCACCAGGCTTCAAGTAAATGCACTGCCAACTTACTGGCTGTTTGCACCACGTGATGTGGCTTATCCAAAGTCACTGAGAACACAGCTCTGCTGTGTAAGTAGTGCTGCAGTTTTCCCTGCACATGGCATTTCACTGATCTTTGTCATAACTCATTGCTAAGCTATTGGCCAGCTCTGTAATTTCTCAGGTTGGTTGCAGTTGGTTTGCTTTTCTCTGCAAGGCTTGGCACCAGAGCTGGCGGTTCCCGCTGGTCACTCCAAGAGCTCATTTATACCCATTTCCCTCATGTGGAGGTGTAGGGAAGGCAATGCCAGGCACTTATTTATAGATACTATGCAGAAGTTGTCATCTGGAGCTGGTTGCATTGAACCTGCTACCAGGAAGCTCTGTTTGTCCCGTGGGGAGCTCTCTGATGAGTGCTTTGCCCTATGTAGATAGCATAAGCTATTGAGTGCTGCTGCTGATGACATAAGATTGGAAAGAGCCCAGAGCTTGTCCATGGGTTTGTGAGGAGAAAATGGCAGTTTATCCAAGAATCAAACAGATACTGATTTTTGGTGATGTTGAACTGTCAAGACTGGGGAACACAGTAATACCATTTCTCCAAGCACAGTTTTGTTTGGTTAAAAATCACAATTTATGTGGCTTGAGCAAGTGTGTCTGTAGTTTTCAAAAAACTACTTTTATTCTTTCTGAATGAACATTTTTCCCTCTGGTTGTATATTCATTTCACAGCCTCAGTGTAAAGGTAAAACTCTTTGATTTCACAGTGGAATTACCATTCTCCTGTTGTTCTCTAGTTTCCTGAGTACCTCATCATAATATCAAATCCATCTTTGTCTCTGGGTGGTTCCATAACATTTCCCTATAAGTAATTTCTTTGCTATTCTGAGGTGGGCTGGCAGAGGGACACAGTGGTATGCAGATGATACAAGCCCTCATTGCACAGCCTTAATAGCTGGGAGAAGGTGAAGGTACAGCTCATACCCTAATGCGTTGGTTGTTTTTGGCTGACAGAGGTTTTCTTCTTGGGGAGTTTGTGCTTATGAGGTTGTTTTCTGAGAGGTTACCTGCAGGGCCTGATGGCAGCTCTTGCAAGGGTGATAAATTAATACTTTGCACACTAATCTCAGAACAGCTACTTGCAAAGTAAAGCACTCATCAACACGGGAGAAGTTGGCTGCACTGTATGGCTTAGTTGAGGAAGAAAATAAGACTTGCAGTATATTGTCTCCTGTAGGCTTAGGACTAAGTATCTATGTTTCTGTGGACTAGCTTTATTAACTGGGGCTGGTCCTGCAAGGAAGTGCTAAATAAGTCCTGAAGTTATTAATGCAACTCTGGAGACTGCAGTTGAAGGGAGACAGAACATAATGCTCCTCTTGATGAAGTCCTGAGGTGAGGCATGAGCTCTGGAACACAAAGATAAGGAGATTGCTTTGGCCAAACCTTCTTTATTCTCATTTTAGTTTGTTTCTGTTTGTTTGTTTTTTCTTAATAAAATCAAATTTTAGGAAAGCTGAAGAGAAGACAGTGTGGAGGAAAGAAGTCATGAGAGGAGGTCATAGTTGTTATATAGAGCAGATCTGGAAAATTTGGAAAGCCATGAGACTGCATCATATTTGGGCATTTCTAGGATGTGACAACGGTTGTAAATAGCCTTACTGTGGCATCATCTGTTGGCCTTTATTATTTGCTGATGACATTTCTATTAGTCCTTGAAACATGCTGAGCATTTCTCCATTTCCTTTTGGTTAGCTCCCCAGCATGCTTTGTCTAAACCCTGGTATTACAGCCAGAGCCAGGAGATACGCAGTTACTATTCTGCTTGAAAATACATTTTGAATAATGCTGCATATATTTTACAGATTTTATATCCATTCTGCAATATTCTAACTGCCTCCTTCACTGATATACAGCCTCTAGATTTGGTCCTATAGTAATGGGAAAAAATACTATATTACTTCCTGGCTCTTCTCTCCTCATTCTCCAATTCCCTCCTTCCTTGAAATATGATCTATTTTGTTCTTTCTATTTCTGTTCCAAACATACATTGATACATCCATATCCCCATATGCACTTGCTATTACTGCTTAGTACTTAATTCAGGGTTATTTGACTTTACTGAAGCTAGCTGGCTAGCTTAACCCTCCTTGTGTTCTCCTTCATTCCTCCTCTTTCACCCCATCCCCATCTCTCCTCTCTCTCCACCCCACCTTTTCTCACAGAATCACAGAATATTCTGAGTTGGAAGGGACCCACAAGGATCATTGAGTCCAACTCTTAAGTGAATGGTTTATATTCTCACCTTCTATTCATAGAATCACAGAATCATAAAATGTTCTACATTAGAAGGGACCTTAAAGATCTTCTCATTCCAAACCCCCCCAACAGGCAGGGACAACTTCCACTAGACCAGGATGTTCATGGTCCCATCCCATTCATTTGCCTGTCTTTGTCTGTTTACTTCATTTGCATGGAATTTTCTCAAGATAAAAATAATATATTTATGAGGAAAGCCTTCTTTCATACTCACTAGAAAGACGTTACCAAATATCAGCTGTACAAGTGTTTTAAAAATCTAGTTTCTGGTTTTTTAAAGGGGAAAAATGGGTCTCTTTAAGCACTGTGCTATGTAACTATAATTTCTTTTAACCATCTATTTTGTGTATTACTTCATCATTTATTTCCCCAGTGAAATAAGACAAGTGAGTTTTGCTTTTTTTCTGTCAGTCCTGGTTTGCATGCTGGTATCTTGGTTAGATGCTGAGTTTACAAGAATTGCAGAGAATATTTGATTGCTTTGTTCCTTTTCATTGAAAGGAATGAAAGATAAAGTGCTAAGAAAGTGAAATTTCAATAACTCTTCTTCTGTGTAGCTCCTCATCTGTCACTGGAAAAGAAGGAATTTTTTAAACAAATATTTGATTGCTGATGTTTCTATTTCAAAGCAAGATTTGGAGCATCAATGCTAGAAAGCATTTCTGGGGAGAGAGATCTGTATCATTCCTCCACACTGAGGATAGGAATGGATAGGACATTTCCCACATTTTTCTTTTTTTTTTTCTTTTAAATTTCTTAGAAAGTTGGAGGCAACAAAGCATCCAGCCCCTTTGCCTGGTAAGAAACAAGGGCTGGTCTTAGCATGGTGCTGGTCACCTAACAGGAATTCAGCTGGTAAACCTGTGCCTGGAGGTTGGCCTTGAAGAGAGATCAACTCAGCATGGAAATTGCTTTTTCACTTTTTTTCTTTTATTTTCTTTTTGTTTTCTTTTGTTTTAGTTTTTTGGGTTTTTTTTGTATTTGATTTTTTTTGTACCTGTATTGCNGATACTGCAGACCCTGACTTTTGTGTAGGTGTCAGTGGGCACTTGCCCAAACAGCTCTTTTAAATCAGCGGGCAATTTGTCCCACCAGCATTGTTTCTAACCAGCCAGAAAATCAGCAGGAGGCTCTGAGATCTAGTTCTCCTGTGAAATCTCAGCTTACATCTCCCATGTCCCTTTTCCAGAAAGTCACTCCTGCCCTCCTTAACTCTGGAATTCTTCCCCTTAGTGTGGCTGCAAAACCTGCAGGCATTTCTTGTAGGGGATCTGAGTGCCTGCAGACAGACATCTTGTACCAGACAAATATTGCCTGCCAGCAAGAAGTCTTTGATATGCTTTTAAAAAGCAATATCCATTTCCTTCAAAAAGGCTGACCTGTCCCATTTGTGATGTACTTTTATTTGCATGTAACTTTGCTGAAGCAATAATCAGCTTTTTTTTTTTAAATTCTGGTCTCTGCTCACTTCTAAACCACTTGAATATTTTACTCTATCCAGGATTCGAGTGGCTTGCTCCTGTGCCTTCTTTCATTTTTTTTAAAGTAACTGAGAAATTTTCATGAACAATGAGCTCATTGAAGCAACGAGAATTATTTGGCCAAAAATTCCATCTTTCTATAAACTGACAATACTACAGATTATCTGCTGAGCTATCTGTCTGTAATTCAGAGAAATGCATGACTTCTCTGGCTTTATTGCTGCATTTGTGTGGGCGAGCCAATCCTACTCCCCTGCATTTTACAGGTCTTGCTGTTCTCCTCCTGCTGTCTAACATTTTGTACTCCTAAACAGTGCTTTGGTTCCCTCGTTGGGTGTATTTGATGGCCTCACTGTCTTAAATAGTGACTGGAACAAAAATTGCAACTTTCTGGTTTAGAGCTTCTGGAAGAAGCCATTTTTTTCCCATTTGAGAAGCACTTGTGAACATCTCTGACCTGCAATTACAGATAAGTGGAGAATATAGACCCATTCTGGTGACTTGTTCTCCAAGAGATTTCCTTTAATAGCCATCCTGAGATGGCCAAGACTATCATGCTTTCAGGATGTCATTCCATTAATTCTAAGGAGAAAGTGTTACTCTGACAAGGGTTTTCTACTTAGTCTCTTGTCTGCTACTGCTCTGAGCCTTCTTATCAGTTGGACCTTGGGTTTTCCTTCCATGTGCAATGGTGAAAATGACTTGTTCCTTATCTCATGTTAAGATTTAGTAATTCATGGTGATGTAGGAGCTAAATAGGAAAATGCAGAGGATTTAACACAGGAGAAAAGCCTTGTATTGCTCTTTCTTGCAAGTTCCCTTCAGTTCCAGAAGTTTATATTTCTACAGAGATCATTCTTGCATTTTTAATCTGAGACAGAAATTAAGATGTAATTTGTCAAACCTACCAAGAGCATTGCATAATGCCAATGAAACATCAGATTTACTTAATGACATGCAGTGGACCTGATTCTATGTGCAGTGTGCATCTGCAC
>VZTT01011268.1:9533-23802 GCA_013400855.1 Buphagus erythrorhynchus | reverse complement strand
TGGGTTTTTAAATGTAGTAGTTGTTTTGCTGGCACTTTGGTTTCAGCAGAACTTTTGTCTTTGATTGCAGATCTATGGGTTTAGGTATAGTATACCCTTGTATAACATCAAACAGCTTGCTATTGCATTTCTTTACAGTCGTTACAAAAATGGCACAATTACACCAAGTAAAGGCCAATCACTGTGTAACTTATGAGAATACAAATATTTAGAGATAGAGATTCAATTTCATTTTTGTACTGCAAAAATGAAATTTTTGGGCTGCATTTATCTAGGCATTTCAGAAATGCAGCAGGGAGGTTAGCTGGAGACCAGAAAAAAGAGGTGAAGAAAAAAAAGATGGAAGGGAAATTCTTGAGCAAAGAGAACTTATTTTCCAGAAGTGGAAATAGATACTGAGAAATAAAGCCCTAAGGGAAAGGCTGGTTCTTCAGAGAGATGAAAACACACATCTGGATATAAGTTTCTCAGATAAGAATGTGAAAGTGTAGGAAACAGCCCAATGATCCCTTGGAGCTTTGAGTTTTANCATTTGCGCCCCTCCCCCCCCGAAAATTCTTTAGCTAATTGCTTATGAAATTTTTTAGAAGATTAAAATGGATTGTTCCCAGTTGATGTTAACTTCATTTTATAGAACAGATAATTTCCAAGTTGGTTCTTCCATAGCCCTCATGTATGCAGCAAGGGTTAGTGCAAAGTGGTTTTATAAGCATGAGGAGTTTCAGTAACTTGAAACATCAGATTTCTGTGCAAAGGCTTTAGGAAAACTTGAGTTTTATGTTCATTTAGCAAACATTGTGAAATCAATTCAGCTTTACTGCAGCAAGGAAAAAACCAAAAGTGGGATGAGGATGGAGGATAAGGAAGGTGGGAATCTACTCGAGAGTGAAGAAAATTGCTTGTAAATTGGTTGCAACATCTGGTTGCTAACATCAAGTCAATACAACCCTTCCTTCAAAATTAATTTTACATATTGAAACTGTCCTACGCGTTTTATTGCAACGTTTTGGCTTCCTCTGCTCCTCAGTGGCCTCTATAGACATGTTACACTCAGCGTGGTGGTGCTAGGAATGACTAGAGTTGGTGAAACTGGATGCTTTTTACATTAAAAACCAAAACCCTGAACAGCAACAAAAAGAAAAACCCCAAACATAAACAGAGATCTCACTTACCTTTCCAGGAAAAGATCTGGGAAGGGTTTCTAGTCTGTGCATGTCTGAAAGTGAGCGGGGTGATGAAATCAAGGCTTGATTTTCATGCCAGGCTTCACTAAAATAATTTGTGTGTTCATAGAATGTCTTTCCAAGTTACCAGGAATTTACAGCAGTCAGGAGCAGGTGTAAAATATTGCAAGGCTGAAATATCAGGTTGTCTGTATTAGTGAAGAGCACCCAAACACTGCAGTTTTTTTACTGTGATCTATTCAGTCATACACCACCACTGTTAAATGAAATACAAAATTAAAGCAATGTGTGTTTTGCTGAAGTTTGCAGCAATGCTTTTTGCCCAGATGAGTTCAGAAGTGTCAGACATTGAAGCACAGGCACATCTCTGTTCACATCTTGATAAAATTGTCCATGTGGTAGCTGAGTGGAAATACAGCCCAGGGAATGCTGGATGTGGTCTGATTTCTGACTTAGTGGCAGTCTGAGCTTTGGAATAGCACTGGGCTGGTCTGACCACCTGAAATCCATGTAACCAGCTGGCTCTGCTGGACATGAAAGAGGAGTTACAGTTGTAGGAGTTAAGTAGGAATAGCTAAACAAGATCAAGAATTGAAAAGAAGTAAAAAAGTGACCTTTTGTATGTGCAGTTGTTAACATTGGGTTTTATTTTTTTAGTATGAATTAAAATTATGCTTGAGCTAATATGACACACAACTGTACTTACTACTCTTGATGATGTGCACATCCTGCCTTCTTCATATTAAACTATGTTTTTGTAGCAGCTGTCTTTTAAAGTATTTTCAATTTTTTTTAATGCTTCATATTTAAAGTTTTCTGCTATTCCCTGAAATCTCTCCCGAAACAAAAGACGACAAATACTTGTTTTACCCTTTCCCTTTGCAGAAAATGTAGAATCATGGAATCATTAAGGTTGGAAAGGACTTCATGAGGTGTCCTGGTTCAGCCTCTGCTCAAAGCAGAACATGGAATTCAGACAGGAAATGTCCCTTTGTGCCCTGAAAACCAGAAACTGCCTCCTGTAGTATTTTCAGTGACCTTTCCAGTACCATACTGAGGCTGCTGCTGACCAGCCTGCACTTTGCCATATTGTGCTTTTAAACCTTTCCAAGGCAGAGCTGATATTTGCCTGTGTTGGAGGTGTCAGGGCGAGGCTGAGCTGTATCAGCCTGATCTCTGTACCAGCAGATGTGTCCTGTCTTCCTGCAGGCTTGTTCAGGTCAGGAGCTCTCAAGTGATGCTTGACTTCATCCCCTGCCACTCCTAGCTGTTCCTCTCCTCCTTGAACACAGGAACATGGGAGACTCTGCTGGGGAAGGCTCTGAGCACCTCAGTCTGTCACTGAACCATCACATCTTGTTTATTATTTTATAGCTAATGCACTACTAGGAGCTTTCCTTATTGACCCTTGCCAGCTTGAGCTCCAGAGGAGCTTCCACTTTGCTCAGACCATCACTTGAGGTTTGGGCAGTGTTTCTGCACCCCTGGGTGCTGTTTGTCCTCTCCCTCCTGTGCTGGAGCTCCATCACCAGGTGCTTCTTCAGCCCAGGTGTGCACTGGCACATGAGGAAGTGCCAGGACAACCTCCACCCCTTCTGTTCTTCCTGCAGTGTGTCTCTGTCTTTCACCAGGGCACAGGTGACACTGCCAGAGGAGGTCTGGAACACATCAAGAGCAAGTACAGGACTCTGGGGACAGAGGTGAAGGACACAGGAGTGTAAAATGTACTGTTCAACATTATGCTGTCAGCATAAGGATTCCTTTATGTGGATAATAAAACCTTTACACTCTAATAATTAGATAGGAATTCCTGCAGGCTGAGACAAACATGTATTTCCTTGGAAGAAGTAGAATACTTGAATTACTCAATCCATTATGCTGCTTTCTGTGGGCCTTGGTATGACTTCCACTGCTGTCTGCTGTAGGGAATTCAGCCACTGCACAAGTTGAAAAAGTTAAGGGTTTTTTTTTTTTTTGCTGGGTATTTCTTAACATTTGTAGTTTGCCAAATATTTTTTTTTCTTATTTTTATAAGGATGAGGGCAGAAGTGTGTTGTCTGCAAGCAGTTCCAGATCATTTGGACGCTTAATGTGTGTTATTAACCAAGCACTGCTATAATGGGCTGAAGAATGGACAGCTTATTCACAAAATGAGGGCACTTAACCTCGAAGGTCCGTTTTCCTCATTGTTCAGACAGAAAGAAAACAGTCTGACTCATACCTGAAAGCCTTCTGTAATCAGAACAGAGGATCTAACCTTTTTTGAATTAAAAGCTGTCGTGTAGGTGTGTTACAAAAACGTGATGGACTGCAGCATGGGATTTGCACACTCCAACTATTGTGTGGCTGTTTAATTGCTGTTTAAATTTTCCCGAGGACTGAAACTATCCAGTGTCACACACGTGGTATCCAGCATCTACAGCAAAAACAACGAAATGTTGAATTATCGCTCTTGTGTAAGATGTCCTCACTGCTGGATCCCAGCATTGCTGTGTGGATCTGTGCAGTTGTCGTTGCTGAAACTATGCAGAATATTTAGAAAGAAATGGTGGTTGTGGCAGGGCTTGTTTTTTTCTCTCTTGATGTTTTTCCACCTGTGGCTTGTTCTTACTGCAGATCAGGCAAGGAGGTCTGTAGTCTCTGAGCTGCTGGTTATAGTTTGCAGTAGGATCTCCCCTTAACCTTTCTTTAGTTTAAATTCAACAAACCCAGGTGTCTCAGCCTCTGTTCAAATGTCATCACACAGCTTCCTGATAGGCTCTTTCCTGTCCTGGAGAGCTGCTCTGACTCAGTATTGCAGATGGACTGTCAAAACAGTGAATTCTTTCAAATTCTCAGACCCCTCTGTCTGTGGTTCAGGTGGCCACTGCTGGAGTTTTGGGGCACAGTGAGACTCCAGGAGACTTTGCTGCAAAGCATCTTCCTGCTCATGCAGTACCTCACCTGTGATTGTTGCATGGGTTTATTTCCTCTCAGATGGAAGGCTTTGGATATTTTTCTTCTATTGAACTAAATGATGTGAAATGTTCAGAAAGGGCCAGTCTTTCTAGAGCTCGGTAGAAATAAAAATAAATTCTCATGATCCTTTGCAAAGTCAGCTGTTCAGAAGAAAAAAATAACTTGAGTCTTATAGAGATGAAATGTACTGTTTTTTTAAAAACTGGAATTACCTCAGCTGAATATGATTTTGAAGTTTTTTGTCTTTCTTTAGAAGTGATGTTCATACTTGCCCATGTGATTTGGAAACTAGTGGAATTTGTGTATTTCATAAAATCCAGTCCCAGGAATTCATTTCCTGCATTGCAAAACTTGAGATGAAAATATGTTCAATCTGAAGATATGCAGATTGTGCTGCCAGAGGGCTTCAGGATAGTGTTATAATTGAGTAGTTTATCACAGTAACTTTGAAGTTCTTGGATTGAAGGCAAAAGAGAGAATTGCCAAGTGCTTTCTGGTGGGAATTATGGTCATTTAAGGTTAAGAGGCTGGTGGCAGTTCATACCCATTAAAGAAAATTAGCTGCACAGCAGAAGTCCTGGAAAATGGTTAAAATAATAAAACAGTACTGGCTGTGTGAGGACTGGAAAGGGCAGCCAGAATCTGCTGTGTGGGTACATTCACACATGGGAGTGGATTTTTGTCCCTTTCCTGGTCCTGGTTTTAGCATATTCCCAAACGAAGAACTAAAGCACTCCTAAAGAGGAGAGGCTTTACTGAACAGTTTTTGCCTCCAGCCCTGCAGGTAGCTTTCCTAAAAATCAAGAAGGTTTTCCTCATGGCTTTAAGTTTCTGGAGTGCAAAGGGTAGCCAGGGACAAGGGTGAAAAATGCATTGCTGTGGAAAATGCAGGTTTCTTCCAGCTCAGGTGTGTTTGGGATCGTGGTGACTGGAGAAGGGGAAAACAAAGCACAGAAAACCTTCCAGGGGATGACTCAGCTGTCACTCAGGATGGTTTGGGCTGACAAAGTCCTTTAGCAGTGCAGTGGCACAGAAAAAGCCTCGTTTCTCAGGACTCAGGGCTGCTTTAGTTACTTGGAGGAACTGGGCTAATGAAAAACATCAGTAACTCCTAGGTCCAGGAATCTGGATTAATTCATTATCACTTGAATTTTAGCTCCCATGTTTTCAATGTTGATTTACCATTTAAAATAAACCCTTTGGAATGTGGTACAAATTAATCATAGCAAAGGATGTGTGCTATCACTTCAAAACAGGTGCTCTTAAGTTTCTTGGAAAACTATTTTTCTTTTGTTCTTCATGAACATTTGGAAGTTGCATGAATTGTGTCCCAGGTGAGGTTTGTTTGGATGGGAATTCTAGATGGTGTGTTGGATCCTGACCTGTTTTTAGGGAGAACAGGAGAGGTTTTTATTAGTTCATAAGCTTTGTTCTGTGACACACAAATTTTAGGCATTCCTTCTTGGAAAATACCAAAAATGAGGTGAAGAGAAATGCATCTTCCCTGTAGATTGTGAGGTGTTGGTTGAGTCAAGATTCCTTTCAGAGTGTTTGGTTCTGGGCTGATTTGTTTGTCCCTACTGTGACAAATGTGTGTAGCTTTGAACTGGTGTGTGGTAATAACCACTTTGAAAATGTAACAGGAACAGAAACTAAACTTTGTGTTTGAGGTTCTGTGACTAGAAATGAATATTTACCTTGCTTAGGAAGCAGCTGGACAGGAAAGAATCCTAGTGCTGTTTAACTTGGGTAAGAGCTGTTTTTTGAAGTGTATTTAATTTTCCCTTAAATACAGTTTCCCTACTGCTCTTTTTGAGATGAACTTTTCTACTGCTCTTATTAAATTCTCTATTGATGTAAATGAAGAAATATCTGAGGACTGTAATTAACTCTGGTGCTTCTTCTCCTTAGATAGCAGGGTTTTTTATTTTCCATGGATTTTCATTTTGTGTAACGTTGTCTTAGGTTAAAGACAAATCATATTAATTAGACAATAAATATTTTTCAAAGTACTGCCCATCTGGGACTGTGGTTGTCACTGAAATGCAAAATCAGCTACTGCCATGAAATTATTGGGCATCAAGGATCTTCACTTTTGTTGTTAGGAATGTCACTGTTTACCAGATGGGCACCTGAGAATTCTCTGAAACAGAGACAAATTTGTTGTTCCCGAGCACTTAGTGATAATAAATGGCTTTAACCAAATGCAACAACTGTGTTCCTTCTAGAAAGGGAACTAAATTTAGGCAATTTCTTTTCTGACCAAAGGGTAACAGAATTAGGCCTGAAGTCTGGTCGTTTTTCAGATCAGAAAAAAAGAGTTGTTTTTTTCGTTTGTTTTTTTTTTTTCAAAGCACAAAATAGAACCTCATCTTAAAGCAAACACAGCATTTGCAGTGAGAACATCAGAATGAGTATGTTTTTTTTGTGCCCATGTATCAGAGGCTGCAAAACCAAACCATTACAGAATTGTAGAGAGAACTGGTTTGTGCTTTAGTAAGACTCTTCAGTTTGACTTCTGTATGCTTGGAAAAGCACAGCTAGGGAACCAGAGCTCTAAAATGAGCAGCTGATTAAGCAGCTGATTAAAAGATCCCAAACCTATAGTCTGGAAGATGAGGAGGAAATAAGTTAGGAATTGACCTGGGTATGTTTAAGATTCACAACTATGATGAGGGCCCAAACTTTATTGTCCAGATTACCATGGATATTATAATAGAGGGTTCAGATGGTAGAAAAATGACCTCTGACTGCAATAGGAACTTGCTACAATCTAGTAGCGTTGCTTTGAATTTTTGCATCCTTGTATATAAAAGGATTTGAACATTGTATAAGGTATTTTATTTATACATATCTACTGAATTACTGAGCTGAAGATTGTGCAAGACTTCAGCCTCTGATTGCTGTTATTGGCCCTTCTGTGAGAGCTGCAGTGCTCCTTGTGGGGGTGGTGGGGTGTCAGGCTCAATCCTGGTTTTGTGCATCAGAGGGGAGGGAGGGAGGCTCCGAGCTGTCCGGGATGAGGGGCTGTGTTTGCCAAGGCTGGAGAGCCCGGAAGGGCTGGAGCACAAAGTGTGAAGAGACAAGTGGATTTACTTCTCCAGTCATTAACTTGATCCAGTCCAAGGAGGAGGGTGGGGGCTGAAACAGTGTCCGGATGTTTTGGAAGAGTTGAGTGGCTGAACAGAGTAATTATCAATCGAGATGCAGCAGAGGAAATCTGTGCACTCCTGGCATGCTCCTGGGAATGTTGATGCCTTAAGACGTTGAAAAGTCTGTCTTAAATTCACTTGATTGTCTTTAGAGAAGAATGAAGGATGAAGCAATTCAGAGGAATTATTGCAATGAAGCAGGATTTGCTCCAGTTGCTCCAAGCATCCCTGTTTGTAATAAATGTGTACATTGTGTGACTCAGTCTTCAGCATCTACAAAATATGTGTTGAATTAAATTGTTATTAGAACATAGCAGGACATGTTTATGAGTAAAGCTCCCTTAATAGCTCATCTGAACTCACTTTCATGATGTCTTATACCATTCTAGTCCAATTCATGTTTCTATTCTCACTGAAATAATTCCTTCCACGTCTGTTTTCTTAAAGCTACCACTGTAGCTGCATTGTTGTTAGCATGCTTTATCCTACAAATTTTGCTAAAATAAATTAATAAATTGGCAAGGCAGACCTAATGTCAGGAGCTTTACCAAAGCTGGTACAGATGTAATTTCTGCTTTCTTTTTAATGGATGATAATTAACTTTGCTGCTGACACTCTAGAAGAGACCTGTATTCCTTAATGGAGTTTTGTTAGATGTTTTTAATTGATTAGACTGTCTGATTTGAATGTGAAACGACCAAGAGTAGTAGCTGGTCCTGTGGGAGAGATAGATGTGTTGAGTAAGATTCAAGATCTACTTGGCCCCACATACTACCCAAAATGCAGGAATTCTGCACAATAAGAATATTATGTAGAATTATTTCATCTGGACATAGATACGTGTTGAAGTGAAATATAAATTAAATTTGCCTTCATGGTATTATTTTCCTCATATCTTAGATGATTTCTTTTCCAAGAAATCTGTTTGGTTCCAAGAGTCTTTTTGAACACTGATGTGTTTGAAAGCCAACCAAGATTACATGTTAAGGTTTAGCTCTTTGTAGTTGAAACCCACTAGTGAGCCCATAATCAGCTGCCAAACTTTATAAAGGAAACATAAAATATTATGTTGCCCACAAATACCAGCTGTAAACCACTAATGTCTGCATTAGTTCAGTAACTTCAGAGTCACAAAGTTTAATTGACTAATGGGGTAACCTGTGGCAGTCTGCTGCTTTGCAGCAGCGTTAGACCTACTGTGAACAGGAGGAGGAAATTTTACATAGTTCATCACAGTTTTAGTCTGTTTTTCTTCAAATGGCAGATAAGCCTTGAGGCAGAGCATGCTGGAAAAGGCAAATGTTCAGAAGGTAAACACTGTTTTTTAAAACAGACAGAGGCTGCAGTTATGATTTGAGCAAAGTGAAGTTCATGAGGAATGTTTCTCTTAAGGTTAGGGCATGGTGCAAGTAATTGGAATAACAGAAATGGAAACCTTTCACTCAGACACTAAACTTTGTAAGTGATTAATAGGATGATTGATACTGTGTATACAGGATAGGCTGTGCCAATCTGCAGGAGTAGAGGAAAAAGCAATCTCAAGATATGTGTTGATCAAGGAATGTTAAAGTCTTTAGGAACAGAGCTGCAGATTTCCCCAGGGGAAGAATGTTGAGTGTTCCTGGGGCTGAAAGCAGAGAGGAATTGTGCTGATGTGTGGGACTGGTGTCTCAGACTGGGTGTGGTGGAGAGATTGCTCTGTAGATGGCAGGAGTGGAAGTTCTGCATGCACTTGGTGAAGCCAAGTAAAGCTGTGCTGGGATCAAGCCTTACCAAAATACACAAAAACTGGGGCCACGGACACTGTGTTGCTCCATGTCCCTTGGCTGGCTCCTCTCTGCCTTGGGGGATTCCAACCAGCTTATAATGCTGTGTTTTGCTAGAGCTTCTCTGAGATAAAGGGAAAGCTTGTGATGGAATGCCATGAAAAGCAGATGGGGAACAACATGCAAGTCAAACACGAGCTATTTACACGTTGCTTACTCCAGACGTAATTCCTTGCAATCAGCTCACTGGCACACCAGTGAGTAGTTAATGATGCACCAGGGTAGAAGAACTGAACTGAAAACAGAAGAGGAAATTAAGCTGGAAAATCTGAAAGATGTAGGCAGTGATTCAAAGGTATTCTCAGGGAAAAGCGTGAGTCAATCAACAGGATAAAGACAAATGGAAGAGAATGGCTGGCACAGGCAGTGGAAGTGCCCTGTACAGGCTTTGTGGTTTCTTCTCTCCAGTGAACCTTTTTTTAAAATACAGCTGACATAAGTCATGTAGGGGTACAGGCTGTCTTGTTCATACAGCTGAAACACAGGGACTTTCCCCCTCTCATTTCCTTCTCTTTATCCTTACTTTCCTTCATTGCTTTCCTGACAGGAGACTGTTTCTTGTGTTACAGAAATGTCTCATGCTAAGATGTATGAACTAGCTCGTATAGTTTGTAAAATCTGTTTATAATCCATTTTATGATGTAAGGATTTTATTAGTATTATTTTGATGTCTGTCAATAACCATTAGAAGTAGATTCCAGTATTCTTAAATACTTATTTCTGTGCTCTAGTGCATCACATACTGCTTCAATCCAGTTAAGGTCTTGCTTATTTGTTAGACTCATTGAAAGATTGATGTCAAATGTTTAAAAAGTTATGCCAAAAATATTATACATTTTGTGTCTCCATGCCATATTTTTGATGGCATGAAGACCAGAAAAGAAGAACAGATGTTTGTCTTGTCCCTATTGGATAGCACTAGGCCAGGGAGAACAGTGTGGACAGGACTGAAAACCAAGAAATATCTAAGGCCAAATAACAGGACATGCTCAACTGGCAGAACTTTAGGAGTTCTTGGCAAAGGCAGGTCTAGAGGGGAGAAAATGGCAAAACAGGTCCTATGGCACCTGAATATTTCAGTGAATATTTCAGTCATCTGGGTAGGAGCACACTGAGGAGTCACTGAACTCAGTCGTCCTCTTTTCAGGCTCTGTCTGGCCAAAGTTTCTGCAGCAGGTTGGACTCACTTGGGTTTAGAATAATAATTTTGGGGCCCTGTACTCTTGTTTCAGCTGTTTTGTACTAATTGGGTCTTGGGTATACACACCCTTTTACAGAATTGTAGTCTGAGGAGGAAAAAAGCATTGAGTGAGCACTGACACTAGAACTAAAAATGGGAGAAACTTCATCTGTGAGAACAGCATAGAGGAGGAGGAGGCAAAATGCATCAGGGTCAATGACTTGCTTTTTGAGATTTTAATGCAAATGTTTATGTGTACAGTTTGAGCAGCTGGTGGGTGATGGAGGTACTTTCTGCCAGTGGAATTGTGGGTGTTATGGTGTCTGAATGCTGCTTTCTTTGTCCTCTGCAGGGATCTAGAAAAAAATAACATCACAAGAATCACAAAGACAGATTTCACGGGACTGAAGAATCTTCGTGTCTTGTGAGTATAACACAAAACTTGTCTGGTTTTCACAAGACTATTTTAGGGTGCTACTACTTAGAATTTCCATAATTTCAGAGATCAAATTCTAGTAATTTTGGCACATAATTCAGTTGTTGGTATTCTTTTAAACCAGGCAACCTGAACAGTTTGTCATGTGAAACAGTAAATTTTAGTTCTACACTCAAGTGACTTTAGTTTCGGAGCTGTTCATTTGTTTCTTACCAGCTTTGAATAAGTTATGTGGAAAAGATTTTGGTCTGCTTTGCAATCACTCATGCATAAATCGATTATATTGAGACACTAGCAAATAGGACTTTCAGATTTTGGCCACTGTAAGGTACAGTCCCATTAACATCATTTTGCATAGTATTAAGCAGTTGATCAAGACTAGCTGTAGAACCTGAACATGAGGAAACTGGTGAGTTTTTTTGTTCTAGTATACAGTCATAAATACAAAGATTTCAGGTGATGCTGTCTCATGATCTCAGTATCTGTCAAGAGTTTAACCATCCCTGTAGATAGGCCTTGAACATCAGTTTGCAGACTTTGTCATTCCTGGTTTCCTGTTTTCTCACATGAACCTCAAACAACACCACTAAGTTAGTGATGAAAAGTTTTCCTCTGGGTATCTTCTAAAGCCCTTAAAGCTGCAACTGTTGAAGTGTTACAGATCTTTAGTGATAATATAAGTAATACTTAAGTCCTGCTAAGGAAAAGGTGAATCTTTGCTCCTGCTACCTTAACTCTTGTGAACAAGTTGTCATATACTAAGGAAATACCACAAATCCATGGGAAGACTTTTTGTTCTTGTGGTGTTTCTCTCATCTCTAGCAGAGGAGTTCTTTAGATTTCCTTGGCTCCCATCCCAACTGTCAATACCATTTTGGGAGTCTATTAAAATGCATGTTCTATACTATATTAATGCCAGTAGTTGTTTCAGTTTGGTTGGGTTTTCATAGTGCCAGACTTTGCCTAATGCTGCTGCAGTCTTTTATGCCTTCAGGAATAACCAAAATGTACAACTGCCATCTTTATTTGGAGCTTTTTGTCCTGTGTTCATTCCAGGTTTATGTAACTCATTTGCTCAGACTGAATAGTGTGGTGTCTGCCACAGAAGTCATTGGAATAAAACATCCTTCAGATTTTTCTTAAATTTTCTTTGGTTTCTCTTATGGTCTCTGCATAATTCTGTTGCTAAACTCCTATTTTTCCTTTTTTTCCTTTCTGCACTGTTTTCTGGGGGTATAGTGAGCAGACAGAAATCCCAGTGATTTCCCAGAATCCCAGAAATCCCAGTCTGTCCCAGTGTTCCTAGAAAGGTAGCCTAGTCCTGTTTGCACACATCAGAATAAGGACTAGAAACAAGTGACCTGGAAACCTGTAGCCCTGGACAGCAGAAAAAAATCCTTCAGTCTCAAGCAAACACCACACATTTAAAATACTTCTTTGTGCACCTTCTCCTTTCATCCCTTACAGCTTCATCTTTTCCCTTTTCCTCACACAGTATTTCCTCCCTGTCCTTTAAGCAACATGACTCTCATTCACGTGCTTGGGTTTTGTAGTTTCACACTTCCATCTTCTTGGTGTTATCTGTGGATACTCTCCTGCTGTCTGTGCCCTCAGCTCCTATCCAGTCAAACAGCTCTGAGCATCCTCAGAGGATTGAGGGCAGAGGAGTGGCTGCTGAACAGGCAAGAATTGTCTTTTTCCCTGATCTTCCCTAGGTCCAGACTGTTCAGAGGTGTTTACACAGAATACTCAGAGGTGTTTAGTCTCTGCATGAGTGCTGTCACAGAAGCAGGAATGGGTGTGTGCTGGAGAGTGGGAAAAGGTCACCTCACATGGGGCTGTTGGAATCTCTCTTGCTTGGCTTCCACTTCACCTGTCAAGAGCATTTCTGCTGTGGCACAAATTTTGGCATTTCTGAATGGCAGTTATGCCCTGCACACTGTAAATCAGAGAGAAGTCAGTCTCCTTTGCTTGTAACTTATCCTAGTGTTGGTGTCAGGTGGAGAGAAAAGCAGGATCAGCCACAATGGAATGCTGGACCTTGTCCCAGGTGCTTGTGCACCTTGTTGTACAGTGGGATTGTAGAGTTGTGTCACACAGCTGCTGCTCCTGAGGGGTGGAACCCCTTTGGAGCACTTACACAGGATTTGTATCATACAAATACATACATACAAATATGTATTTGTATTTGAAATCAGTGCAGAACAGAGTCTGGACAAAAAAATACATTGCCATTTGAGTGTGTTCCTGTTGTGGGCTGTAGAAGTTGGGTATCTCAATTTTGGCACACAAATGTCCTAGAAAGATTAGGAATGTCTCAGGGATGTCACTGCCAGCCTCCAGACTGGCATCTTTCTGGGCAAAATGTGGTTACAGAAGTTTAGGAGCAAAAATATTTGCCAAATGTGGAGGTCAGGAGAAAAATTTGGAGTCAACTTCCTTTTGGTGACCAAGAGAAACAGTGCTTCTCTGCCCTGATTATTTTAATCATCTCCAATTAACACTGGTATTGATACTTAGGTGAAAAGCATTTTGATAATGTTTGAAGAGAAATGGGAATGTTTTTATATTTTATTAAAATTAACTGGTATTTCTGGAATTGCAGACACTTGGAAGAAAATCAGATCAGTGTGATAGAACGTGGAGCTTTTCAGGATCTGAAACAGCTTGAACGGCTGTAAGTATCTGTATTTATACCTATGGAAAAGCTACAGACTTTGTACCTCACTGTTAATGATCCATAATGTATAATGATAATAAAATTAACTTTCTTTAAGAAAGAGAGAGATGAGTACCTGCTGAAATTAAAGTATGCTCTTAAACACAGCTGAATTTATATTAAATGATAGCTAATACTTGAAATAAAATGCAGAGTGGCTGCCAAGAAAATAGAACTGGCAGTGAAACCAGAGTCTCCATAGCATTATCAAAAGGACATTATCTGGGCAAGTCTTAAAACTGGTATGTGGGGGAAAGATTTTTTTTTTTTAATAATAATTTAATATTATTGTGTTTTTCTGTATTTTATATGTGTCTATGCTGATGGAAATTGCAATTTTCTCCTTTGAGAACCACAGTATTTCTGAAACTGCCTTTATATTTAGTTTTCTGATTAGCTACATTTCTTCTGAAGTAGCATAATGCCAATGATGGCAGTGGATTCCAGGAAGACTTAGTGGAGGAGGGATTGTAGATTTCTTCTGCTTTTGGTAGCAATTAAGTTAATGTCTTTTCTTTTTTGGAGAAGGTGAATATAAGAAGTCCCTTAATCTGGAATCAGTTTATAGGAAACTCCTGGCCCTGCAGGAGTATAAATTTAAATATTAAAAAGGACAAAGTTAATTCTGCATCCAGTTGCTGTTCTTAGCTGGGTTTGCTCCTTATTATCATCATTAATTCTGTCTGCTTCTGGTGGGAGCAGGGCAAAATCTCTGTAATACTGAAATACCTTGGAGAATTATTCGTTGTTAGAGGTATGTGACCAGAACAATATCACAAGCTGGTTTGGAATGCAGGCTTTTTATGCTTGATTG